>JASDQU010238897.1:0-15831 GCA_032191745.1 Picea mariana
GGTTTGCGAGAAATTCATTTCCAATCTTTTCATTCCTTCTAGGATGGTAGCAAGAGGATTAGGGATAGGTGTTAGTGCATAGTGGGAATACGTGAGGTTCAAAATTAGTTCACCAACAAAACCCCAAGATAATGACCCTTTCGACATCACCCGCAAGCAGGTGAAGTCTCACCCAAGGTAACTATGGAGACTACAAAAACCAGATTTCCGAAGTGATGAAGAGATGGGAGGAATTCATCATAACAATTATACTTAGCATTATACCAGTTATCATGTAGAACCATCATAACATATAAAAAATTCATAGAAACCATACATTATATGAATGCAATAAAAAAATAGTGAATACATCATAACGCATCATAACACATCATAACATAGATACACCAAGATTTAATGAGGTTCACCCAAGATGGGCTATGTCAACAATGACTGACTTCTTATATTATTCATAATCATCTCTTATGAAATGTGTGCATTATGATCATACTATTGAGCATATGTTTCCATTGATTTCAATGATAGAATGGATTGTGCAGAATTGATTGTGCAGTTTTTTATTGCACATACATTATGGTGCACAAGTAGTAGCAGTGTGACAATATGATAGTGTGACAATGGATAGTGCCATAGTGTGATAGTTTGACAATGTGACAGTGAATAGTGCGACAGTTCAACAATGTGACAATATATAGTGAGACAATTCGACAATGTGATGATGGATAGTGTGACAGTTCGACAGTGTGACAGTGGATAGTGCGAAAGTGCAACAATGTGACAGTGTATAGAGGGACAGTGCGGCAATTCGATAGTGTGAACATGGATAGTGCGACAGTTTGAAATTGTGACAGTGGATAGTGTGATAGTGTGACATTAGATAGTGCAATAGTGGAAAGTGTGACATTATGACAATGGATAGAGAAATGGTGTGACAGTGCGACAATGTGAAAGTGCGATGATGTGATAGTGTGATAGCATGACAGTGCGACAATGAGCAGTATGGAATTGAGAAATATGGAACTAATTAGTATGGAACTGGGCAGTATGGAACTAAGAAGTATGGACTAAGCAATATGAATTTCACAGTATGAATGGCACGGTATGTTCTATGTGGTATGAGCTATGATGAAATGGACTATGATGAAAATTTATCCATTCGATTGTGTTCATTTGATTTAGTCAAAGAATTTTTGATAAAATAATTTTGTCCACAATGTAACTATCATATGTTTACATCCTTTAATTAGAAAAAAATTTAATTGACAAGATCATTATTTGGTCAAAGGTTGTCCACAATATAACCGCCATAATTTATTTAGAAAAATTATAACTAACAAGACTTTTATATGATCAAAGTTTGTCCACATTTTAACTATCACACTTCCACATACAAGAAGGTGGACTTGGGAAAAATGTTATAAGTATGCATACACTCTGATTGTGAAGTGTGCGGAAGTAAATGGAAGAATAGACTGCATCTGTTCACAGGAATAGAAATATAACTTCACAAGTATGCATTGAAAGGTTTATTTTTTACTGAAATCAGGGAGGTAGGGTGGTTCTTGGGAAAGGACTGTCAGTCCTTGGAAGATTGATGTATCTTATTTATAGGTTGGAGGATGTTTAGATTAGGGTGTTATGGTGTTGCTAGGGTGAGTTAGAGCTCATAGAGAATAGGTTTCCTCATTGCAGGTTGGTGCCTATAATATAGGGGGTGGGTGCTTCCTTCCAGTTGGACCTGGTAAATCCAAGGGGTTGTATCCTCCTTCTCTTGGTTATTGGTAATTTGAATGAACGTATTCTTGCTGAATATAAGAAAAGCATTTAGTGGTTTTCTCCCTCATTGGGTTTCCACATAAAATATGGGTGTATTATGTTCAATGTGATGTTTCTCATTTCTTCATGTCATTAAGTGTGTTGGTTTAACTTTTGTTTGTCATTAAGTGTGTTTTTTTTATTTCTTATTGTTCTTGTCAGTAAGTGCACACTACTGATACATTAAATGGTTTGAAGAAAAGAAATAAATTCAATTCAATATTGATTCACCCCCACTCTCAGTATTGATGTGAGTTTCAACAATTGGTATCAGATCCAGTTTCCTTCAGTAATAATATAAGTTTTTTTCTTCAACCAGAACTCCTATGTTCAATGGAACAAATTTATCCTTTTGGAAAATTAGAATGAATGCCTACTTGATGTCTCTTGGTATGGAAATATGGCAGATCGTGGTAGATTGTTATAAAATTCTAGAAAATCTTCCAACTGATGAAGATGGTAAGAAAAATTACTACGGCAATGCTAGAGCTATGAATGTCATCCAAGGCGGACTTGTAGAAATAGAGTTTGTTAAAGTGATGCAGTAGGAACCTACAAAGGAAATATGGGAAAAACTGGTAAACCATTATGAAGGTAACGAGAAAGTAAAATAGGCAAAACTTCAAGCCCTCAAAATTCAATTTGAAAGTATAAGGATGAGTAAACATGAGAATGTTGCAATTTTCTTTCTCAAAGTAGATGCAACTGTAAACACTATGAAAGGGTTGAGTGAAAATATTTAAGAAGTTGTGGTAGTTCAGAAAGTTCTAAGATCTCTTCCCTCAAGATTTTATTCAAAAGTCTCTGTTATAGAATAAATACATGAACTAGACAAACTGACTATGGATATGCTACATGGAATATTGACTGCCTATGAGATGAGGACTAAAAAGGATCATCCATATCTAAAGGATGCAGTTTTCAAAGAAATAGTGAAATCATCAACATCTCATGACCATGAGTCATCATAACACTTCTCATATTAGGAAGAATATAATTTTGTAAGAAAACTAAAGAGAGGATTCGAGAAATATAAAGGTATGTTACCATTTAAATGTTTTCGGTGTGGTAAATTTTTTCATTTTTCTTCTAAATGTCTTGTCAAAAGAAATAGAATCAATGAAAAGGAAAGAAAAGTCAAGGATAAACCTAGTGATTTAAAAAATTCTTTTAAAAGGAATAGTTTTTATTCAAAGGAGGATAGCGAAATATCTGAAGAAGAAGAACATGATCCTGATATAATTCATGATGAAAAACTTCTTATCGATTTGGGTCAACACAAATCTCATTAAACAAATACAAAATAGTGTGAAGGTGTAGTAGACATGGAAGGAGAATTCATTAGTTCTCTTGAGGAAATTTATCGACTTGAGAAAAAGAACATACTAAGAAAATAATAGTTGTGAGTCTACAAATAAAAAGACAATGAGGTTAATGAAGAAACAATCATCTTAAAAATCCAGCTAGAAGAAGCCAAAAGAAAATAAGAAGTATTGATAAATCAAAATAAAAGGAGAATATTTGCGACAAACTAGAAGTTGAAATAGTTGTCTTAAGAAAATATTTAGAGAAATAAAAACTCAATTAAAATTCATAAATGGATATGAAAATATGGATAACATTCTGAGCAATCAAAGGTCACTAGATGACAATATAGGGACGTGATATAAATAAAGTTTAAGAATTGGGAAATGTGAGTCAAGCACCAATAAGTCAACCACTGGAAAGGCTTCAAGTTATGCTAATGCTCTTAATGGAAACAGCGTTTAGGAAAACAATGAAAAATATGAAAAGAAGAGGTAGTCTAAACTAAATCATCCCTATTATGAAGCAAGGAAGCAACAAGAGTCTTAATATTATGAAATTGGCAGACAAAGATCAATTCCCACAAGTAAGTTTTTTATTCCAAGGCATCCAAATTTATTTTATGGATGTTGTTTCTCTTAAGAAAATTTTGAACATAAGGTTGTAAGTTGTATGTTTTTTATATACAACATAAACATAAGAACAAGATTAAACAAATATCAAAAGGATATGGTTCAAAATTCTTTCTCTCGTTTACTAAATGACATTGAGTGCCACATATGCAATAACTTTGGACACAAAGCAATTGAATGCAGAAGCAAGTTGTTTCCTATCTTTAAGCAATACAAAAAAGAAGACTTTATCAACGTTTGGAGGAAATAAAATAAGAATGAAGAAAATTGTGGACTAGATCTATATGCCAACAATCAAGAAAATAAATGATACATTGATAGTGGCTTCTCCAAGCACATGCAAGGAGATAAAAGTAAGTTTATTTTATTAACTGAAGAAAAAGGTGGTAATGTCACTTTTGGAAACAATGCTCCAACTATAATTAGAGGAAAATGAACAATTGTTTTAGATAAAAATAAAAAGGGAACGACCAAAGAACAAAATGTGATGTATTTTGATGGTCTAAAACATAACTTATTAAGTGTAAGTCAAATGTGTGACCAAGGACACAATGTTCTTTTTCATTCAAGAGGGTTTAAGGTAATGGATGCAAATACAGGGAAGAATGTTTTAAAGGCAATCAAAACTTCAGGGAATATGTATGTTTTAGAAGAAGGCAAAGACAAATGTTGCATTAGTAAAAATGATGAAAGTTGGCTTTGGCACAAAATACTAGGTCATCCTAGTTTTGATCAGCTTGTTAAGCTCAAAAGAAAAGATGTTGTAAGAGATATGCCTAAAATCTCCAAACCTGAGAATACTATTTGCAAGTCATGTCATGTTGGAAAATAGTGAAGAGTTCAATTCAAGGAAACAAAACACTCCAATCGACCTCTTGAGATGATTCACATAGATCTTTGTGGTCCTACTAGTACACAATCCCCTAGAGGTGAAAAATGTTTCATTTTTTTGTGGCAACTATAGTATGATGGCTTGGGTGGGATTGTTGAGGAATAAATTTGAGGCTTTTAAAAAGTTTAAAATCTTCAAGGTCCAGGTAGAAAATTAAATGGACTTAAAAATCAAATGCCTAAGGTTAGACAGAGGAGAATAATTCACATTTGATGAATTCAATAGTTTCTATGAAAAACATGGGATCAAGTGACAATTTTATATTGCCAGAACCCATCAACAAAATGGATTAGTGGAAAGGATGAACATAACAGTTCAAGAAATGGCCAGATCCATGCTTGATGAATCAAAAGTACCCAAAACCTTTTGGGGATAAACTATTCCAACTGTTGTTAACATCCTCAACAAAGAGAACATAAGAGTAAACAATGATAGAACACCCTATGAGTGTTGGAATGGAAAACCAACATCAATAAATCACTTCAAAATATTTGGAAGCAAATTCTACATTAAAATAAATGAATATAACTTAGGAAAGTTTGATTCCAGATCAAATGAAGGTATCATGTTGGGATACTCCTCCGAAAGTAAAGGATACAAAATCTAAAACAAAAGGCTCCACAAGATAATTGAGAGTATATATGTAAAGGTAAATGAAGGACCATTTCATTCAGTGAGACTCCAGTATCATGTTGAATCAAATGAAGTACCAATGAACAAGGAACCACAAAATGACAATGTAACACCTTGTTTCCCCCATCTTGTAATTAATCATAAAATAGGATTACCATGCTAAGGCATGTGGATGATGTAAATGTATTACTGTTAAATTTTCCATAAATGATTGTTGGGGGGTGAATCCTTGAAAGTATTGGCCATGATATCTTTAGAGGAAAGAATATGTTAATGAAGGAAAGGACTAGTGGTTGAACAATCAACCACTTCCATGAATGGAAACATGGATTCTCAGCCGAATTACCACAGAGACCTGTAGACCCAAAATGGATCGAGTTTCCTTTTGACAGAAGGAACATGATAGGGAGGTGAATCTTCCTAAGGAAGGGTAGGCGTGCAAGACAAGAAATGAAGGAGAGAGGAGTAGAGAAGCTCTCTAGCTAAGAACGAATAGAGAGGGACACAATATTGATGTTGGGAGAGCGTCTGATAAACCTCATCGACGTCATGATAAAGAGACAAATCTATGAGAGTATGCAGAAAAAAAAAAGGACCCGAACGTAGGCTTGATGTTGAGGAAGCATCTGATAAACCTTGTAGGGATACTGTGACAGACAGGTCCTTGACAGATGGTATAGTTCCCTAGTGATAGCATGGCTTGGCACGGGGGTGGCCAAAGTGCTAAGAATGAATGGCTCTAAGCCTATGGTTGGGAGGAAAGGTGCACACCCATAATTAGTTAGATGGTTGCGACTTGTAATAGATAAGTATTCTCCTACCCTATGTAATTGAGTCGTAACTGTGTAATGCAATTAGATATACTATGAATGTTTTCAGGGATATGCATGTTTTCTTAAATGATTATACTGTATCCCTCTTATTCTTGCTTGATTGTGTAATTAGACAAATAAGAAATTATATGGTTCGGACATGACTTGTACTCGTAAATGCTTGAGCCCTGTGGTGGTTTAAGCTAGAGCCACGTACTGTGAGTTTGTCAACCTTGGCCACAGTTTTTAAAGGTGCACGTCGACACTCATAGTTGCCAAGAGTATATGGGAGGATAGATTTTGTTAAGCTTAGGAGAGGTAGTGTTGATATGCACAGAGTCTCTGTGAGGCAGGCAGAGGTCAAGAACCTCTTAAGTCCTAGAGTTGAGGAATGAACGTAAGGGGTTCGTGGAAGAATTATTCCAAGCATTACGTTCGAGAGAAAGAGTGAAAATATCTTAAGACTTTCAGAGATAACAAATCTCAGGAAGGATAGAGAGATCCAAGTATAAAAAGGGGAATATCCTTTGTAAGGAAGGTGAACAGATGAGCTCTATTCGGGAAGAGACAAAGTCTGTTGCGACCATTGGATAAGGGAAAGAACGTGGGATTTAACCCCCTTGAGTTCTTTGGACTTTGCGAGTTCAGCGAATCGATCGAATTCGTCATAAGGGAGGTAAAACCTCCAATGTATGAAGTCGTGAAAGGATTTAGACCATGGATATCTGGATCCTTCGAGGTCCTTCTCGATTGTTCAATCTACGAGATCGAAGATTCATGGTTTAGGATAATTGTGAGTTGGAGTGGCCAAAACCTTCGACATTCGATGTTGCAAAATGATCTGTACCGCAGATCCAAGGATCTATCGGGACCCTCCTTGATTTTTGGATCTACGAGTTACGAGTTCGCGCATCAGGGAGATTGTGGATCTAAGTTTGATGAAATCCTAGAAATGCAAGGAGTGCGTGGGAATTCGAAATCCCCTAAGGATCAAGTGAAAAAGGGATAACACTTTTAATGGTTGTTTGTAACACACCCGAATCGTGAGTTCGCGAAGTGCCCTTTTGGTTAGACCTATGGTCACAACCAGTGGTCACGAGGAGGGACTGTCCGAAAAGGGTCCAGCGCTTAAACATAGAGTTTTTTCAAACATGAAGAGGAAGGGTCGTGGTTACCATTAGAGAGGACTTTTTCCTGTAAGGAGAACGAAAATTAATTTTAATTTCATGCCCCATCATGGGTGTGTTACAGACAACATAAATGGGAATCAAGAAGTAGAGGATTTAGGAGAATGGGAAAGAATGGAAACATCACAACCAAAGACTCCATGAAGGTATGTTCAAGAAAATCATCCAAAAAGTCAAATTCTTGGAAATAAGGAGACTAGTATACAAACTAGAATAAAACTTATAGATATGTCTACCTCTGCAAACTTTGCACTGTTGTCCATGATTGAACTCCAAATATTTTGCAAGCAAGCCATGATGACTTGTGGGTTGTGGAGCCTGATTATCTTCCTATTTCATAGGTCTTTGTTTTCAGTCATTATTATACCCCATGATGACTGTACACCCTGGAATACTATACACCTCTCCATGAGGGAGGGTTGCAAGGGGGCTTGCCCCCCCTGTGGGGTATGAGGGAAAGTGGGCCCCTAGTAGGGGTTTGGGGGCAAAGCCACTGAAGGAAAAATTTCCTTGTAAATGTATATTGTAATTTCATAGTAAATTTGGACCGTTCAATATAAGGTTGCAGATATGACGATAGAAGTTATGTTAGGGTTTGTTGCCCTAGAAGGAAACCCTCTTTTATGAGGGAATTGTGTTGCAACTATGTATCATTGTGAATATTGTATTCTGAGAGAGGAGACTGTGAGAGAAATAAGAGGAAGTTATAACATGTGTCTTGTAGGTTGTATCCCTTCATTTTATTTTATAATAAAAAAGAAGGACTTGGAAATTTCTCTAATGGAAGTAGCCTAGACTGGGTGAATCACGTATATCTATGTCTTTGTTGTATTGTGTATCTTTTGTGCTTTATTTCCACATTTTCTTTATTTTATTGCTCTGCAATCCTATTTTTCTAACAACTAGTATCAAATCAAAAGGTAACTTGCAGGAAAACAGGGTTCCTGGTTCAAGTGGGAGAAATAGTGGAAGATGGAAAGTTCATAGTTGAGAAATTTAATGGCCAAAACTAACGGTTATGGAATATGCAGATGAAATATTATTTATATCATAAGGATATATTCCTACTATTGGGTGGAATAGTAAAGAATTCGATGTCCATGAAGGATGAAGAATGGGAGGTTCTTGATAGAAAGGAACTAGGTATGATATGGCTAAGCCTGAAAACGTCGATGGCTTTCAATATTTAGAAAGAAAAGACAACGAAGGAGATGATGGATGCATTAGCTAAACTGTATGAAAAACCCTTGGTGTCCAATAAAGTATTTCTAATGAATAGATTATTTAATATGAATATGTTAGAAGGTGGGTTTGTTGCAAGTCATTTAAATGAATTTAATGTGGTTACTAATCAGCTAAGTTCTGTAAAAGTGGAATTTGATGATGAGGTCAAGGCTATTCTAATCTTGTGATCATTTCCAGAAATCTAGAATGGCTTGGTCATGGTTGTAAGTAACTCTGTCTCTATTTCAAACACTTTAAAATTTGATGATGTTTTTGGTGTTATCATTAGTGAGGAAATGCGACAAAAAAGAATAGGTGAGATATCAGATAATGTGTTAAACATGGAGAGCAGGGTAAGACAAAAGTATATAGGAAAGGGATTTAGGAACCGCAAGAATTCTAGGAAGGGGAGATCCAAATCTAGACTAGGAAAGATAAAGTGTTGGAATTGTGGGAAGAAAGGACATCTGAAGAAAGACTGTAGAGCTCCATAGAAACAAAGAGATGGAAAACAAGAGAAAAATCAAGAAGCAAATGTAACAACTCATGTGTTACAAGATGCTTTGATTATTTTTGTAGATAATATTTCTTATTCTTGGGTAGTAGATTCAGGGACTTCATTTCATGTCACACCCCATAGAAAACATTTTCTATATTATGTTCAAGGTGATTTTGGACAAGTTCATTTGGGTGATGATGCACCATGAAAAATTGTTGGACTGGGAAAGGTAAAAATAAAGAAAAGGAATGGAAACCAATGGTTGTTGAAAGAGGTAAGACATGTTCCAGATCGAAGGAAAAATCTAATTTCAATGGGGAAGTTGGAAAGTGAAGGTTCTAAATCCATATTTATAGACAAGGTGTGTGTTGGATTCAGGCCTAGTCAAGAAGAAAGGCTATCTTTGGAGGAGAAGCATGAAAGGAGGAAAGGACAGCTGGACGAAAAATAATCGCTTGTAAGAGAAGAAGCCAAGGTGTGCATGCAAGGAAGATCTAATGAAACTAGGGTTAGGGTTTTTTTAATGTATTTTAATGGCGGGTGAGCTAAGGGTATAAGTAAGTAGTACTTAAGAAACAGACATAGACGACAAGGAGGAACACAGACACAGAGAGACAAAGAGAGAGAAAGAGTTGTAAAAAATGTAAGAGTCATTAAAATGGTGAGCTAGGGAAGGAGTGAGTGACTCTATCCCGACGGTTAGATCGTAGATTGAGGAGCTTGGTGCGATCTAGTCAGCTTCATAGAGATCGAGGATTCTGTGGAGAAGAGAGAGACCCAAGGTTGTAAGAATGCACGACCTAATATATTTCTGAACTATAATAAAATATTAAGAACTAGATCTTGATTGACGTATCCTGGGAGTGGGTGAGCCATGGTAACACTGTGTTATGTGAATGAATTTATACGTCTTTATGTATGATTAATTGATGAGTGTTAGATGAATTAGGTAACTAAGTAGATCTGTTATTCCACATGCATGCATAGAATGACTGTTATAGTTAGATTTTAGATAGAATGAATAAAGATTACATCGCACCACCCCAGATCTTCGCTCAGACTCAGGTTGAAAACACCTGAGTATTACATTCACCCATAGAGTTATCTCAGGTGAGACTGTGAAGTAAACTATGTGTGTTGCATTGCCTTCTCGGTTACCGAAGGGGATGATAGTTTAAAGGTATTTTGTTGGGAAGCTTATCAGATCTGAACTAGGATCAATCTAGGATGGTAAGGTAGAATCAAAATAAAACATAAAGAATCCCCTATACCAATAGAAGATTGGGAAAGCCAACAAATGGTTATGTTGTCAGTTGTGTGGAAGAAAATGGGACTGAGTATGTGATATTTTTGGAATACGTGTCAAACGAATATCGAATCGAGAAATGAGTTGCTGAGAGAATGAGAATCTAGAAGGGAATGTTGAGACCGTGGAATCCAACGAAGGCAGAGATAGAGAATTGGTTGAAGACAAAGAATTTAGAGTTTGCGTAGAAAGATAACATAAATTCAAAGTCAACACTGCAAAAATATTTGGACAAGTACGTATTCAGTGACTTGCATGAAGTCTTTTTCTATGATTTTCCACATGTATTGCAGGATTGGATAAAAATATTAAAATACAACCATCCTACAAATCGGACAAGACAGCTAGAGTGGAAACCTGAAGAGATTGCGCAGTTACAACAAGTTGATAATAAGTTTATGTGTGCATTAGATTTCTGGTTAGACAACATTGTTGCAGGATTTATCACAAAATTTGTGGTAGATAGATCGAAGTCGTACAACACAACTGAACAAGAGTTCTTGAAGGGACCTCGAGGTAGTTACATCATATCGTTATATACTTCCACTAAGATATTACAATATAACAAAGGTGTAATGACTATAGAGTCAGACAACTAAACTTCCTTGCATACATGGGGGAAGGGGGGAAGCACTAACAAAAGAAGGATAAATGGAAGGAGAAGGGGATAGAGGAAATAAGGAGGAGGCCTTGGACCCAATTATGATGAATGAAGACCAAATCAAGAGGATCATGGAAACAACTGAAAACATGCGTAGTGGAGTACCCTACAAATATAAGGTGAACACCAAGAAAAAATCCATAGCCGTGAGGGAAGGCTTGGCAAGTGATGAAGAGGAGGTAGAGGATCTCTGGGTTGTGGAGTAGATTGAGGAAATCCTGCACACGACATATGAGAGGAAGATGAGAGGTCCAAGAGAGGAAATAGAAGGCATCACTCCTATCCATATCAATGTCAGTGTGGAACCCATAAACCCATGTGCGACTAATACACCAAGGAGAAAACCACCATTTAGACAACCAAATTTTGAGAAAAGGAAGACAATAGGAAGTACATCTACAAAAGGAACAACAACTGGTGGAGCCAATTCATGAAGCATTATTCAAGTATCTACACCACACGAAGCTATTAGTTCAACATTTAGGATGGTAGGACATGATCCCACCATCAGTTTACCAAAATTCAAAGGAGAGGAGTCAGAGGACCTGGAGAAGCACCTATTTATCTATCAAAATATCTGGGAATTTTTTTTTATCACAGATGAGGACACTAAACTTGCACAATTAGATATCACACTAACAGATCACGCACTGGATTGGTATGTGAGTTTAGCTTCAAACAGTCCACCAGGGACAACCAAAACGATTGGAGATATCAAGAAGTTGTTGATAAATGAGCTCCATAATCCTAGTTCAGAGGATCAATACATGGAAAAGATGATAGATATTAGGAAGAAACTAGGATAATCAGTATGGGAGATTGACCAGAGATTCAAATGATTGAAGGGAACGCTAAAATATGTCATGAAAGATATGCAACATAGGCATATGTTCATCAATTCACTGCTACCACACTTGAAATATTTGTTGCAACAACAAAAGTTTTAGATGTAGGCAGAGGCTCTATAGGCATCCCTACAACTAGAAGAGAACCAATATCGGAAGAAAGATCCAACCATAGAGGATATGAAGGAGGATATGAATAACTTAACATTCCAGCTAAACCAGAACAATGGTAAGGACAAAAGATAAGTCGTTTGGTGTACCACATGTAGGACATAAGGACACCATAAGAACGAATGTCCAACATTCACATAGTACATGGCAACAAGAATTCAAAACCCATTGCCAACAAGAGGGCTTCAGTGTGAGATTTGTAAGAAACAGGGTCATGATCCATATCATTTCCCAATGATGCAGAAGTACGAGACAATACCAAAGAACTCATATTGCAACTTTTGCAATTTCGTAGGCCATGATGACAAAGATTGCAGAACCATGGACCTTATGAGGGAATGAACATCATATGCATATAGGGTTCAGATATACATGATGACCATACAAGACGCACCACATTTTAACCAAGTACCATCCCCGTACAACACTGCGCAACAGTAGTATATCACTAAGCAACAACAATATAACATTGTGCAGCCGCAGTATAATACCACACAGGCACACTATAATACCACACAATATAACCATTTGCCTTAATATAATGCATCACAAGGGGATCAAGCTAGCTACAGAGGTGAAGGAAGAGCAATAGGAGGCTTTGGAAGAGGCAGATGACCAGTGGTATGCCATAATTTTCAACAACCAGGACACTATCCAAGAGAATGTCCACTCCCACTAGCGACCTGTATGTATTGTCACACATCATATCATGACATGGAAGACTATTAGACACTATTAGGGAAAATCTAGGAGAAGAGGAATTACAATAATTAGAATGTTTAGTGGATTTCAACAGAAGCGAGGGATGAAGGAAGAAACATCAACATAGTTACATGGGGAGGAGATAAAATAGGAAACGATGCAGTAAGACAAAAGCTATTACAACACCCATGGGTGAAAAATAATGTTGAACCAAAGAAGTAGTTTGATGCGTAGAACGAAAAGGAGATATTCAAGAAGGCTAGAAAATAATTCATGAAGCCATACATTGCATCGACATCAATTGCGCAGTATAATAAGGAAGTACCAGCATACGAGATGCCTCCATCGTTGGATCACACCGAAGAAACACAACCATTGGGACAAGTAAGTATGATTAAGGGGTTTTTTTCAATCTTGTGTTAGATTACTAAATGATCCATCCTCTGTTAAAGTATTACAAAATATTCTAGAAATACGTAGCATAGAGGCAGAAGGAAAGTTTGAACATAAAATAGTTAATAATTTGCATACAAGAAGGAGAACAAACAAAGAATTCAAATTGAACACCAATATTGGAGATTTCAAAATGGGAGATATTATATTGGATTTAGGATCTGAAGTAAATGTATTACCTAAGAAGACATGGAAATGTTTGGGAGAAACCACATTAGGATATTCACCTTGTTGACGATGATTTTTGTCAACAAGACTTAGCCGAAAAATCATTGTCAGGCTCCCTCTCCAATCACAATACTTGCACAAATTTTTGTTTTTTATCGTTGAATATTAGAGCATTGTTCTTTCTTATGCAAAGTCTCACATGGTCCCATTAAAATTGGCACAATGTACTCAACGAAATTATCATAGTTTTTCTCTTGAATTATCACACATATTGCTTACTTCCCTCATTCTTTGCATTCCTAGATCTTATCATGTCCTACGCCTATGATTGACACACTAGTACTATGCATTTTGGACACTTATGTGACCCTTATCCCCATATACATTACCTTACTCATAACCATTTAATATCTTATTCCATTTTATCAAACACGAACTTTTAATAAAAATGGGAAATTAAACTAGTTACCTAAATGTTATATCATATATATAAGTATCCGCTTTTTCAATTCACTTTCCATAACCCTCTTCATTATTTAAACAAGGGAAATAGTTGTGAAGTAGCTAGTCCCTTCCTTGTTGAATAATAGAAAGATTTGATAAAATTAGGTAGGTATACTATGAATACTAATACTAATAATAGCACTCCACAGTCTCTACGAATAGCAAGTAATTAGTATTAGTGTTATTGGCTCTTCTCCCATTTATAAATTTATACCAATCTAGTTTTGAAAAAAATAATTATGATTTACAAAACACATTAATATTATGTAAAAATTAAAATGGATTAAAAATAATATTTATAAATTAAAATTCCATCCCCAAAATTAAAATGGATTAAAAATAATGTTTAATTATATCCCAATAAATCCAATAACATCATTACAAGAGTTGTTATAATTAACGGACAATTGTTTATATAATTAAAGGACAAAGTTCATTAAAGTACATCCAATAACACTATAAGTTTAGGCTGCCATTGGAGATTTTTAATTGAAAGATTTCATTTAGGTGACTTGTCATCAAATTTTTCTGTTACTAATAATAAAAATTTTGTTTCAAGAACTAATTAGAATTGTGCTACTAATAATAAAAAAATTAGGGTTGTGGGTTATTTCAACTCCAAGCTGATGAGATAGCCCATTTTCTAATTCATTTAATAGAGATAAAAATAAGGAAATACCTCATTTATTACTTGGAAAATAATTTTTAAGAAAGGAAAGACCTCTTTTATTGAATGGAGCAGTAAGAAGAATCACATTAAAACCATTGAAAATTTGAAGAACGTTCGACGAGGTTAGACTACCATGTATTTACTATTGTCTAATATTTAAGAGGCCGCCATTAATATCATATACAAGTACACATACCAGGTTACAGGGGGCTTTTGACTTGTTAAAACAGAAGAAATCAACGACCATTTCTCTAAATGCCCACATCTCCATGTCGACCAATTCTGTTTTTTTAGCTCTGCAAGGGTGCCATTATTGTTTTGAAATCACCGACATGTAGTTCAAGTAGAGATGGGAATTCTAGAACTTCATTCATTCCAATAGAAGGATTTTTCAGTTTTCTCAAAGGTTTCATATTATTGTTGAAGTGACTAAAAGAAAATAATTACCAAAGGTAAGAGAAGTTGCACTACATCTGTCTGAATTTACATAAAGAATCCCCTGCAATAATAAAAACAAACATCAATTTTTGCAGAAGGTAGCCTCCATAAATCATATCGAGCAGAACGTCTACCATCAATTTCTCTTCAATAGGCTGCAGTAATTCAAAGAAAAACATAAAACTATTTGCATGGAAGGAGTACGTCATCCTATTCTTCTATCAGTTTCATTAAATCCTTGGAAAAATAGACAAGAATAGAGCATGAATAGGGCATCAGGACGTCTTAGGTTAAGATATCAAAAGATGTAGCATTTGTTGATTAAGGTTGGTTGTCATTGATGTCAACCCTTGAATAAAGACCCGTAGCACAAAGGTTTGGGTAATGGACCCAATAGTATTTGATGTAAATATGACTCATTATTGTTTTTTCATGGTTGATAAGAAGTAAATATGGATGAACTCCAAAGTGGTCCCCTTATGGTGAAATCCCTCATGGGAAGACGGTTTGTGGCGTAAGAGAACCCATGATTAATTGTGGAATAATGAGATGAAGGAAAGTGAATTTGTACAGGAAAATATCCTAGATGGATAGTTCTTGTCATGTCATTTCCGGTGGTATGTGGAATGTCACATAATTCCTCACAGTTAGAGATTTATGGCCATGAGAAGTTGGAGACCCCAGGTTTGGGTAATGGACCCAAGTTTGTTTCATGGGTAACGATATGAGTTATGATATATTTTCAGATAATACTACTCTATATGGATATTACATGTCATGCCATTTCTGGTGGTATGTAGAAAATCACATAACTCCTCACGGTTTGAGAGTTATGGCCTTACGAAGTTGGAGGGCCCTCATATGTCATCTAGAAGCCCCAAAAGGTCAAAGTAATCAAAGTGGTTTAAGAGATT
>JASDQU010238898.1:2087-13776 GCA_032191745.1 Picea mariana
ATAATCCAGAACAACAGTCCAAGATTGTAGCATATATGCAACCAACAACTTCTATACAACGATCCCATGTGCTCCATGGAAATCAAATTTGGTCTCTTTATTTTGATGGGTCTAAGTCTAAAGAAGGAGCTGGTGCAGGCTGCATCATTATCGATCCGGCAGGTAACAAGACATTAATTGCATGTAGACTGGAATTTGAATGTGCTAATAATACTGTAGAATATGAGGCTTTATTGCAAGGTCTCAGAAAATCTCTGGATATGAACATTCAAAACCTGGTTGTATTTGGCGACTCTAAAATAGTGGTTAGACAGGTAAGAGATTCTATCCACTGTCTTTCTCCGCATCTCAAGAGCTACCAATCTGAGGTATGGAGTTTAATGAATAAATTTTCCGCTTTCAATATAAATTCCATTCCTAGATTAAATAATGTTGAAGCAGATCTATTAGATAATGTAGCTTCTAAACTTCTTACTGCAAAAGGCTTGTCCCCAGACGCATTCTCTGTCGAGATGTTGTTTCGACCATATTTTCCTGACAATATCATGAACTAGAGAGTCTTTGACAACGATCAGCAGATCATCAACTTTCTGCACATGGAAGAAACCTTTCAAGGTGCGGTAATAGATGAACGCACGCACGATGACAATTTGCATAATTTTACGGTAATACCTGATTCGAAAACTCCTGAAGCTCTGTCGGACATGGTAAATTCCATACCCAAATCTATAGTTAGATTAGAGAAGTTTTACGATTTTGAAGATAAATTTAAAAATACGGTCAATTGTAAAACCAATAGTTCCTCGTTATCTTATGAAAAAGTAAACTTAGGAACTAATGAAAATCCTCAGTACATTAACCTAGGCTTGGGATGTTCTCGACAAGAAAAAGCTACATTTGTTAAATTATTTAAATAATTTAAGGATGTATTTGCATGGACGTATGATGATCTTAAAACTTTTGATCCTAATATCATACAACATGTCATCCCGATGAAGTCCCAAACCTTACCCTTTCAACAAAAATTGAGGAAAATGCACCCTAAACTTGAACTGACCATTCAAAAAGAATTGAATAAGATCCTTAATGCTAAAATAATTTTTCCTGTTAGGCACACTCAATGGGTTTCTAACCTTGTCTCAGTTCGAAAGAAAAATGGGGAAATCCGACTCTGCGTCGATTTCTGAAACCTCAATAGAGCGTCTGATAAAGACAACTATCCTGTCCCACCAATGGAACAGATCCTTCAACAGGTATCTGGTTTCGAGAGGCTATCCCTGTTAGATGGTTTCTCTGGATACAACCAAGTCCTGATGTCTCCACCAGACCAACTCAAAACTACCTTCCGTACCCCATGGGGCACTTATGCTTATCGTAAAATGCCCTTTGGATTGATTAATGTTGGTGCCACCTTTCAGAGAGCGATGGACATCACTTTACAAGGCTTAATCAATCATTCCATTGTAGTTTACTTGGATGATGTGACTATTTATTCTAAAAACAAAGATGATCATCTAGCTCACTTACGAGCCGTTCTACTGCGATGTCGTAAGTACGACATCTCCCTGGATCCTAAAAAGTCCATATTTGCAGTAGAACAGGGTAAACTCTTAGGATTCATTGTGTCTAGCGAAGGAATGATTATTGATCTTGATAGGACTCAAGTCATCGCAAAACTTCCCCCTCCTACATCCAAAAAATCCATGCAGTCTTTCTTAGGCCAGATTAACTTCGTGAGGAGATTCGTCCCCAGTTTCTCCGAAATGGTCAGGCCTTTACAGAATTTGATTAACAAAGACCATCAATATCACTGGGGACCCATAGAAAATCAGGCTTTCAATGCAATAAATAAGGCCATAATAGATGCTCCATCTCTCATGAGCCCTGACTTCTCTTAAGATTTTACACTCTATACTTTTGCTTCTGACCGTTCCTATGGCGTCGTCCTAACTCAGAAGAATGTCGAAAACCACGAAGTACCCATCGCCTTTATGAGCTTTGCTTTCAAAGTCACTGAACTTAACTATCTAGTGGTTGATCGGCAAGCCTACGTTGTTTTCAAAGTAGTTAAGCACTTCTGGTCCTATCTTTTGAAGTCAAGGATGAAAGTCATTGTCCCCTACCTAGCCATAAGGAACTTTTTAGAGCATAAGGAGTTAGGAGAAAAGAGAGCTAACTGGGTCACCTCCTTGCAGGAGTATGACTTATAAATCACCCCAGCTCAGATTGTGAGAGGCCAAGGGTTATGTAACTTAGTTGCTGATTCAGCAGCAGGACAACAAGAAGAAAGCGATACGTCAAACCTAGGACAATGCGATCAAAGCATAATCTGTTGTGCACAAAACCTTGTTAGTCCTTGGTACGACGATATTATATTCTGTCTTGAACATGGGTCAGCACCTCGTCACTTAGATTCCCCTAAGAGAAGAGCGTTGAGGTTAAATTCTTTCTCCTTTCATTTGATCAATGGTATCCTGTTTNGCTGCTTATTGTAAAATGCCCTTTAGATTGATTAATGCTGGTGCCACCTTTCAGAGAGCGATGGACATCACTTTCCAAGGCTTAATCAATCATTCCATTGTAGTTTACTTGGATGATGTGAATATTTATTCTAAAAACAAAGATGATCATCTAGCTCACTTACGAGCCGTTCTACTGCGATGTCGTAAGTACGACATCTCCCTGAATCCTAAAAAGTCCATCTTTGCAGTAGAACAGGGTAAACTCTTAGGATTCATTGTGTCTAGCGAAGGAATGATTATTGATCCCGATAGGACTCAAGTCATCGCAAAACTTCCCACTCCTACATCCAAAAAATCCATGCAGTCTTTCTTAGGCCAGATTAACTTCATGAGGAGATTCGTCCCCAGTTTCTCCGAAATGGTCAGGCCTTTACAGAATTTGATTAACAAAGACAACCAATATCACTGGGGACCCATAGAAAATCAGGCTTTCAATGCAATAAATAAGGCCATAATAGATGCTCCATCTCTCATGAGCCCTGACTTCTCTCAAGATTTTACAGTCTATACTTTTGCTTCTGACCGTTCCTATGGCTCCGTCCTAACTCAGAAGAATGTCGAAAACCACGAAGTACCCATCGCCTTTATGATCTTTGCTTTCAAAGGCACTGAACTTAACTATCCAGTGGTTGATCGGCAAGCCTATGCTGTTTTCAAAGTAGTTAAGCACTTCTGGTCCTATCTTTTGAAGTCAAGGATGAAAGTCATTGTCCCCTACCTAGCCATAAGGAACTTTCTAGAGCATAAGGAGTTAGGAGAAAAGAGAGCTAACTGGGTCACCTCCTTCCAGGAGTATGACTTAGAAATCACCCCAGCTCAGATTGTGAGAGGCCAAGGGTTATGTAACTTAGTTGCTAATTCAGCAGCAGAACAACAAGAAGAAAGCGATACGTCAAACCTAGGACAATGCGATCAAAGTATAATCTGTTGCGCACAAAACCTTGTTAGTCCTTGGTACGACGATATTATATTCTGTCTTGAACATGGGTCAGCACCTCGTCACTTAGATTCCCCTAAGAGAAGAGCATTGAGGTTAAAGTCTTTCTCCTTTCATTTGATCAATGGTATCCTGTTTCATCAAAATTTTGATGGCGTACTGATGCATTGCCTCGAAAAGGACAAAGCAGAAAAAGTCTTGCTAGAGTTGCACATAGGAGAAGTTGGAGGTCATTTTGGTGGTGACACCACTGCTCATAAAGTTCTAAGAGCCGGTTATTACTGGCCTACTCTTTTTAGAGATGACCATGCCTTGTATCGTAAATGTATTATCTGTCAGAAAGAATGGGGGCAGTTACAAAAACCAGCCTTTCCTTTGCAACCCGTTTCAGTAAATTCTCCTTTCCAGCAGTGGGGCCTTGACATCATAGGTCCAATCAACCATCCATCCTCTCAACAACACAAGTTTATTGTGACAGCCACGGACTACTTTACCCGATGGTCTGAAGCTGCTGCAATAAGAACTGTCAACACCATTCAGGTAATCGCCTTTCTAAATTCGAATATTATCACTCGTTTCGGTATCCCTGATTGTTTAGTCTTTGACAACGCTTCATACTTTTCTTCTCTTGAGATGAGTGAGTTCACTTTGGAAAAAGGAATTAAGCTAAAGTATTCTTCTAGTTACTACCCCCAGGGAAACAGATTGGTAGAATCAACAAACAAGAACTTGATTAAAATTATCAAGAGAACCGTGGTTGAAAATCACAAAAATTGGCACAATGCGCTGCTGAACGCACTATGGGATGATAGGGTAACACCAAAAGATGTTGTAGGTAACTCCCTCTTTTTTCTCATTTATGGCAGAGAAGCAATTTTGCCACCTCACATTCTTCTTCCTTCGCTTCAGTTGTCACAGAAAGTTCAAGAAGAAGATTGTCCCCCTTTAGAAAATCGAATTAACTCTTTGATGAAGCTAGAAGAAGTAAGAGCCCAAGATAAACGTAAGTTAGATCAACATCAAAAGTTGGTTCGATTCTAACTCTGCTTCTGATAGGAATTTTGAAGTAGGTGATCTCGTCTTGAAATGGGACAAACCGCATGAGGGAAAGGGACAACACACAAAATTTCAAAACTTGTGGCTTGGACCATTTTTAATTGCTAAAAAGTTGGGTCCTAGTTCTTTTCGATTGCAGAATCTTGAAGGGCAGCTTGACACCTACCCGGTGAATGGCCAAGCCTTGAAGAGATACTTTGCTTGATCACAACCCTTGTATTTTATGTACATATTTTGATTTTGTGTGATTTTTCATTTGCCTTGTTGTTTTGATTTCTCTTTGAATTTATCAATTGATGTTTTCTTTCAAATACACATACCTGTACATTGAGCTCTTCAGACAAAGACGATAAGAAATTCCCTCGCTGAAATAACTTATGAGAAATTTGTACAAACATCAATAGTATATTGCTGAAGTTTATATCTTTGTTAGAAAAGTCTGTTGTTTGAAAGAAGTTGACTGGTTACGATCTCTGAGTAAAGTTTGTCATGATCATCCATTATCTTTTTAAACTGTCCCTATTCTGTAAAGGAATGACTCAGAGGATGTATCCCTGCCTTAGGAAGTTGTTTTTGTAAATAAAACATCTCTAGATCTAGATAAAGGACAGTTCTAAAAAATTCTGATAAGGTCTAAAAAAAAATATGTTAAAATATTATGATTTTCAACGTCACCCCGCTCAGTTATATATCTATGAAAGAAAAAAAAAATGAATTATTAATAAGAGTTGTGGGAAGTGCTTGTAAACCCGCTGGGATGATGAACAGGTCTGTTGGCAGTTGGTAAATGCATGCATGACACCAAGACAACTTCGCTGGGGTACTGAACAGGCTCGCTGGTAGTGAAGCAATGTCGGGTATATGAAAATTTGCAAATAAGAAACCTCTTTAATGTCCTTTATTCTGATCCAGAACTTCTTAGCAGGATATAGATATCAGAGTGGGTTAAATGGCAACCCTGTCGAGGTTATGGACGCCTGCTGGCAGCAGTGGCTATGCCAACAGTATTGGAGATTTTATCTTTAATATCGTGACTTGCTGATCTTAAGACTGTTATCAGTTTTCATCTTTCGAAACACTGCTGGATTAATTGGTTAATGATGATGTTTATACTATTTTCTGGTTGTTATTTTGAGTTGGAATTATCTTTGTTGTCTTAATCTGAATCTATTCTTTTGGTATAGATAACTGCTTCTACCAGCGTGTTACCATTGTTGGTAGCCAAATCACATTTTTACATTGTCTTATAAGATGCCTAAACCGACGTTTTGCAAACATCGATTTTTCGTCGCAATTTTCAAATGAACGACACTTTTATTCTTTGCGCCTTTTGCATGCTTATTTTCATTTTTTTTTCACGACTGTAAGCGTGAAAAAAATGGTCTTTCGAAGCCGCATTAGAATCACTATTTGAACTGTCGTTATCTTTCTTGTCAATATGCCTATTGCACTTGCATTTCATTTATCACTATGAATTTTGCAAAAGCCCTTTCGATCTATACTCATTGGACATTCTTGTATTGATTGTGTGGCTTGGTTTCATTAAGTTTGTAAGGAATTGGCATTTGGATTTGTGTTTTATTGGACCTACCTGACCATTGGTTTCATGAAAATACATAGGGGTTATGGTTAAATCCTTCATATATATCTTTTCATACGGTACCTATGTTTGTGTTTTCATAACTATTGGCTTGTTGATTATATGAATACCCATTGGCACATTGGTGGAGTGCTTGATATGAGCTGTTACAATACATTGGCGCATGGTTAAATATTTGATTTTGGTTTCAAATTGAATAATTGATGGTTTAAAACTTTGGCACAATGTTGATTGCGCGTGTTGGTTTATACATTTACCATTGGTTTCATTGGGTAGCCAAGTGACATGATTGTTGGACTATGTTATAATGGGTTGAGCAGCTATAAGCCGGCAGTTGTACTTTGGCAGTAACCATTATGCATGGAAGAGATAAACTCCACCACCTTTGCACGATGACATTTATGCCTATCCCTTATTTCCATTCACCTCTGTTAGCTCAGGTAACCTTCGTATACTCTGCTCCTGTGTATGCTATGACCCAAACCCTAGACTTACAGTGAGCTCGGCTCCATGGAACCTATGGTGCGGATCGAGCCAAACGGCAACCAAGCCTTGCTATTGTTTGAAAATTCCCGTAAGGACTTGGAGGCTAACATATGGCTTACCTTTGTACAATGATTTCAGTGTTTGAATCTAGTTGTGGCACAACAGTTTGCCCTAATGTTTGATGGCTGTAGAGCCAAGGTGGGTGACACCCAGCTGGAAATCAATGAGGAGTTTATCAGTTCTGCTACAGGGTTACCTGCCACGGGCCAGTGTTGGTTCAAAAATTTGAAAGTGGAAGAGGTGCCTTGGCCACTTTTGTTTGTCTCATGCAAAGTCACCTCTTGTGACAAAGGTATGCCCATATCCATGCTCAAACCATGATGGCATGACCTTTTAAAAGTAGTCAAGCAGTTCGTGACCTGTGAAGATCGATACGGACTCGTGTTTCTCTACCATCTGCGTTTTTTAATGAATTTTATGGGGTACCTGTTAAATATGCCTTTCTACTTTCAGCACAACCTATATAAAATGTCGAAAAGGTTTAAAAGATAGAAGGCTGACAGTAGCCTGTTCCACCATGGGCTTATTAAACTTATCATTGTTTATCACTTGAGTTTACACGGTGATAGTTGGAGAGATTTCATCGCTCGAAACGGTTTCGATGATATAGACCCTGTCGAGGTTGACAAGCCTATGGTAAGTGAAACCAAGGCCGAACCACCTGTGCCCTTCCATGCCCTACTGCCTCCTCCTAAACCCTTGGCCGACCATGATTTTGACTTACATGATGCTATGAATTAGAATATTGAGATTTTTAAAAGGCCTGTAAGCAAAAATCCTAAGGAAAACCCTACGGCTTATTCCAAGGGTAAAAATAATGCTAGTATGATTTCAAGAATGGCCAAGAATAAGCCTAAACCCTCAGTTGAGCAGAAACCTATAATCCTTAATGAGGATTCGGACTCTGACATAGAACGTTTCCTAGCTAGCGAGTATCCTTACTCACAGAGTTTATGCCCTGAGCCACCTTACGATTTCGTGTCAAATCTTCCCCCTTGCCTAAGGAATAACCCTAGCTCCCTTGGTATCAAATTGCCTAACGAAACCCTCAACAATACGTCCAAACCTTAGCCTGCTCTTTCAAAACCCACACATCCATCATGTGACCAATGTGATTTATGGTTGGAATGATACTACATCGATGTACCCATACTCCAATCGAAAATTCAATCACTGGAAAGCCAAGTTGCTGTGTTGACCAGCCAAAGAGACAAGCTCCAAGCAACTGATAACAAGCTGAAGACGACTGGCTCTATAGTTTTCAAGAATGTTGAATCGGCCACGGCCGTTATCAACTCCAAATTGTCGTGATCACGCTGGCTGTTCGCCATACATGTATGATTTTGATATTGTTTTAGCTTTATAAGTGATCAGGATTAATATAGTGATTGGATTTTGGTTTTCGAATAGCTCTGTTTATATTTCGAAATGGCTCTGTCATGATGTGTTCATCATGTATATATTTTTCTTTGCTAAAATTAAATGGAATTTTGTTTTGGATACATGATTTGATCATTTGCAGTTTAGCCATCGATAGATTTTTATCGGATTTGAATGGTTTTCGTTTGGATTTGAATTGCTCATTTGTCTCATTGAGTTAATGAAATTGACAATTTGCTTTCAATTAAATTCGTTTTGTATCTACTCTGAATAGGAAGTTTTCATGCTCAATTTGGAATGCGATCATGTTGGATTTGATTTCGTTATGGTTCATATGCTGTGATTGGCAAACGATTTCAATGAGTTTGATTGTTACGATCTTGTAATATAATTTTCAAGTAATCTTCTAAGAATAGGAATACAACTCTGTTCGGTTTAAATTTGGAAAGAACTACTCTGTTTCGTATGAAAACAATGCTCATTTAAGCCTGTGCAAATGCGCCTGAATTGTGGATGGTTTGATCCACGACAACCATGTAAAACCTCAATCGTTTGGTTCACTTGATTGGATCGCTGTATCTTCAGATAGTTTGCTCGATTTTATGAATTGTGTTCATAGCAAAAATAGATTTGATTACATTTCTATTCTCAAATGAGTTTGTTAACTCAGTTTGACTTATGACATTCTGTTAAAATTGTATGAGGAATTTCGGGTAAGAGTTGTTTTCAAGAAAAGATTTCGTAAATAATTTTGTGTGCCTAATGTGCAATAACAAACGACCAGGTAATTCTTTTGAATTCTGTTACCAATTAATTGATCCTGTTATGATTTTATTTGAATTGATTTTCACGCTAGCTTAAGTCAATCTRCTCGTGGCATGAATCGTTTGCTATGATAATACAGTTATAACGATTTGATAATGATCTTGTTTGATTTCGATCGTATCTCTTGTTGGTAAGGTAGCATAAAAATTGCATGTGATTTGTTTTGATCATGTCAGTTCCAAATTGATATCCAACGATTTCACAACTGTTGATTATGGTTCGGTTCATTCGATTTTGTGGTGACACAAGAACAGAGTACGCCTATTTCTGTAGGCATTAATTGATTTGGGTCCTGTTTATTTTTGAATGGTATAACAACTTCAAATTGAATGATTCATTTTCAAATAAGCTATTGGATGTTAATTGAATATGATTTAAAAAAAAAAGAAGATTTTGATGTTGATTTTGTGTCTTATTTAGACCAGCTACAGAATCGCAAGATTCTGTAGCTAGTCTATAGATTTAGATTTTTATCATTTTGTTAATAAAGAATCCTTCTAACTTGTTCATTTTTGGCCCTTTTTAGGTAAATTTGAAATTGAATGGGATATGCTGGACAAGATAGGGGAATATTCGTGTGTTTTAGTTTTATTTTAGTTTAGTTAAACTTGGGATATCTTCCCAGATTTTATGTAAACAGTTTGATAACTTCCACAGGGAGGTTTTACCCTGTGGAAAAACTTATAAATACTTATTATTTTTGTAATAAGCATCATCCTCGCTTGTGGGAGAACCAGGATTATGGATTTCTAATACAAATTGAGACAGAAGTTGATGTTCTGCTACAACTTTCACTTTCATAATATCAATCTTTTGTTTCATGTTTATGCTTATCAGTTTGCATTTGATTAGTGACTACTTTAGCTATAATAGTCTTTTGCAGAATGATATGATTAAATTAATGTGATCCATGTCTGATTTCTTTCACTAATTTAAAGAATACAACAATTACTTAGTTCAACTAATGAATGACAGATTTCTCTTCTTCATCAATTGAACTATTATGTATAGATCTTTGCATACAGGTTTATCTAATTGTGAAGATTTATAAATTATAAGATTGTTGTTACTTTTATGTCTTGTTTGTCCTGTAATCAAACTCGTAGAGCACTACAGTGTATCGTTTACGAGAAGCTCCTGGATAATTCAGTGCGGGTTTCCTCCCACTGATTAGCTAAGACAATCGTCATACACAGGACAAATCTGGAGCATTTCTCCAAGTCAGTTTGTGGTTTATTTTCATTAATTTGTTTAGTATTAGTAGATATATGTTTAGATTAGATGTGTAGTTAGAATTAATATATTAGTTGTTTAGTTTAGTTAGTGTCTTTTGTTTTATTCCTGTTCATAAAATTAGAAAACCAACAAAAATATCTATCTCTATCTTAGGGAAGAATATAAATGGGTTTTTTAGGTTTTATTCAAATCTGTAAATTGTAGATATTGTATATTTTGTGAATAAGTTTTATTTAAGTTAATAGTTAGATAGTTAAATTAGTTAGTGTTAGTATAGTAGTAGTTAGTAGATTGTATGTATAGAATAGTTAGAGTAGTTTAGTTTGTTTTAATAATTAGTTTTAGTTTAGTTTGTTTAATAGTTAGTTTTAGTTAGATTAGTTTATTAGTTTGTTTCATTTTGTTTTTAGTTAGTTTAGTTAGTTTAGAATAGTTTTTCTTTTTTTGTTTTCTTAGGACCTTAGATCAGCTAACAGAGCCGCTAAACCCATTAGGGTGGTTCATTCCAAATGGATTGGGTTATTAGACAACCCCGGACCGGTTCCACTCTCTCAGTTGATGGATGGTCGTTTTCGCCCATCAACACTTGTACATATTATTTTCATTTTTTTTTTTCTTATTGCTTGAATAATTCCATGCCCAATAGTACTGAGAAAAACCATTTTTCAAATTTTCAAATTGTAATAAAGGCTACTGAGTCTAACTAGGTTCTTGGTGACCTCACAGRGAGGTATCCATCCCAGTTGGAGCCAAATGTTAGCTCCCAAAATGAATCATTCACTTGGTTTCATTTTGTAGGTGATAGCATGGTCATATGTAGGATTCYCTATTTTTTTTTAGATTTTTCTAGTGTCAAAACTTAGGTTTTAAATTCATGCCTTAGAAATAAGTTGATCCATAAAGGTTGTTTTTATAAAATTTCATGAAAAGCTTTTCAACAGCTAACGCATGTTGCAAGGTTGATGTTAGCTGGTGAAAGCGGTGAGTTTCAATGGTTAAGTAGTACTTTCCCGCAGACAAGCTAGCTGGTGAAAGCGCGAAACACGTGTTTTTCTTCCACAATTTCAGAAATTGAAAAGAAGACACGCTCAAAACACGTCACATAATTATTACGAGGCACTGGTCGAAGCAAATGATGATAAGGATACCATTATTCACGTTTTAATCAGATATTATGGTGGATCGTGCTCGTGAATGCATGCTTCAACAAAGATAGCATTGGATATGATGAATTCACATTCATCATCACACGTAAAGGAGCAGTACCACTCACCCGACGACATCAAATTGACACTTCATATTTTGAACACGCATTGTTCATAGGTAATATGGTATGGTTCTATATTTGAATTGGCAACACCGAGAGTTTTCACCAGCACCAAACCTTGGCTCAATCAGAAAATTACCGTGACATTGTCTGCGAATTGTCCAAGGTTTGAGTCACAAATGGCAAGGAAATGAAGTGGTTTATTGATGAGGAAAGAATTGGATATCCTGTCATTCTTACAGTCACATCCAGATCTGAAAAAATGTTTCTCAGACCTAGTCTGCATGAGTTATGTTGAAATGTTACAAAATGGTTGCCAC
>JASDQU010238899.1:4997-16686 GCA_032191745.1 Picea mariana
TTTTTCTCTAAGTCATTGATCAAAGATGTTTCAATATGGTTTAAGGGTCTAAGAGCTAACTCCATTGGAACTTGGATCGAATTCTCTAATTCTTTTTCCAAGCATTGGGGTAAGAACAAATCATTGGATTCATACCTCACTGACTTTTATGCTTGAAGAGAGAGTAGGACAAAGCTTTGCTTGTCTTCAAAAAAAGGTTCTACAGTATATATTATGGCATACCTTTGAAGATCCAGCCCACAGAGATTGCTGCCATGGTATACTATGTTATGTCTCAGTATTCCGAGCTTGTGCTTTTCCTACTGGAAAGGAAATCTTCATTGTTAATGAGTTTGTCTGAAGATGCTCAAGAGGTGGAGGAGGACATTTGTGCTTCCAGGAGAACCCAAGAGTGGGATGACTTTGAAAATCCGCATCTACCTGAGCCAACAGAATGGCAGTATGGCTCAAATTTTGAGCATGAAGGTTATGAGTGTGGAATAGAATTGGAACATCAGCAAGCATATGAGTTTATTTTAGAGTCACATATGAATTCTTTAATATTGGTAGAGTACTCCAAAGATATGTACGAATCTGAATTTTATGATTAGTTTACAAACCAAATTGAGCCTATGATAACTAATGATTACATAGGCGATTATATTTTCTTAGCTGATCCCAATACATATCATGTAAACCCTGTTATGTTATCCTCTTGTGATCATTATTCTGAAGAAAAAGATTTAAAGATTTGTGAAGATGAGCAGTTGTCCTTTGGTCAATAGCCAATAGAAATCAATGAGGACAGTCTTTGGTTTTCAAATTGGCAGATGGTAGGAAGTTGCAATGATCATGAGGAACATAATTTGTAGAAATCATATTATCTTCGTAAGGAATATCAAGAGGACTATCTTCCTTTTGAACCCTTTTGTTTCAGATTCTGATATAAAGGTTGTTGATGAGGAAGAAGGCATTGATATAGAAGATCAAGAACATATTACTTCTTCTCTCTTAGAAATTGTCGACTGCAATAGGCCAGCACATCATAATGAGAAATTCAAATCACAGGAAAATGATGAAAGGGAACATAAAATTTTAGATCATCAGTTGATCATACATTTTTCTGCAGCAAATCTCGAGCACCCTGCATTCAATAGTGAGATTAGTAAAGGTAGCCTTCAACATCATTTCAATTTACAGTTAGATCAACAATCCAAAGAGGTTTTGCTTTGTGAATTTGATGACCCTTTTGTTGACTATTTGGAGTTTATGAGCAACATTAATCCAAAAATATTTCTTTTAGATGAAGATTGGTCTTGTCATCTTTTCAAATGGCATTTCCACAAGCTATGGTCTTTTTCATCTTTTGGGTCAAGATCAAGTATGATACTAGCAAGTTAATTACTTTCTTGGTTGCTTTGGAAATTTAGTTTTACTTGATCAAATCTGCCTCTACTAGTTAGTGTAGGGATAGGCAGAAGAATAAGCTCTTCATATGAGCACTAATATCTTTTCAGTTGTTGAGTTCATAAATAAGCAGGGCAGGCTACAGGCAAACTACAGGCAAGCTGCAGGTTTTCAGAGGAATAGTTGCACAGGCCAGATGACTCCATACCCCAATGGTAAAGGTGTCTGGAACTACTAGGTTCTTGGAAACCTCGCAGGGAGGTCTCCATCCCAGTTTGAGCTAGTTGTTAGTGATCAAAATGCACTGGTTTTTTGAGAGTGTTTTTATCTCTCTCTCTCTCTGTTTCACTCATTTTTCTTATTAGCCTTTGGCTAGTGTCTTAAACTTCTAGTTTCCTTATCATCTCTCGTTGATCATAATTTCTCCAAACCCTTGTTCTTCGGTCTTCAACCTGCATTTCACAAATACATATTGTCAATATTTCTTAATTGATATATAGCCTAAACCATAGTTTTTCCCTTTTTAAAGTCTTGTGGTGTGTGCACACTAAGTGATCTATGACCTAAGTATAAACCCAAGCTATATCATATGCCATGCAATACATCAAGCCTAGCACACCAAGTAATGAGCCAAGCCAAAGCTTGAGTCCAAATGTAAAGCGCCAAGCCAAGACTCCTTTTATCTCATTGAATTAGCTATGTAATCTTTGGTATGTAAAACAGACTCTCCACGACTTAGAAATTTGATTTTTCCTAAGGCAGTTTTCATTAAAAAAATCTGCGCTTTCAACGGCTATTTTGCCTTGAACTTTTCTAGTTAGTTTTTGAAAGCTTTGATTTTCAACAGCTAAAGGGTCATATTCAGGACAAAAGAGCTTGTGAAACCTAAGATAGGAAGCGAAGGTGTATTTTTTCCCAGATCGAAGTTTTACTCAGTCGAATCTCTTGAAAACTCTTTCTAAAGATAGATATTGAATTATAATGTCCAATCTAAGATCCACTTTTGATGCAAAGGAGTTAGAGGAGGTATTCAAGTTGATTTGGCACCTATTTTGGGGGCAATGAATTAGGGTTTATTTCCAAACTTGGAAAATTCAAATTTCATCTTCCTCAAGAGATATCAAATAGCCTTGGAAGGCTTATCTACACATCACAGAGGTTCTACATGATCTAAAGACCATAGAATGAGGAATTGACCTCATTTTGAGGATCTCTTCCTCTCTTTTTGTAAAGTTGTTTTGACTTTCTATCTTTGGAAAATCTGATCCATTTTTATAAGATCTGAATATTTTATTGTAAAGCTATAAAGCTAAAGATATGAGATGAACAAGGGGTTCAATCTTGGATATATTTTGCTACTGTACTAGACTCTTATCTTGATAATAGAATCACAGTTTTCTTTTTCTTTCAATGTCATATTTGTTTATGTACTTCATTATTCTATACTTTACTTTAGTTTAGCTCAGCTTCTAAGAACTGTTAACTTCTTATTAAGCTCATGAACTTGAGTTAAAGGACTTCTTTCGATCTTGTATGACCCTGCACATTGTTGTATTTGGTTATCTAGACTAGTATTCTTCATACCCTGTTCCAATTACTTTGTCTGATTATTGATTTCTAAAAGCATTGTCTTATTCGAATGCATGATAAGTGGTCCATTTTATTAGTTATTGATTTATCCCATTGTTCCAAGCATACCTAATTTATCATATTCATAAGTTACCAAGCATCTTTGTCTTACAACCCCAAAGAGTTTCTTGGAGTGATAATAGGTTCCACCACTATCAATCAATACCACCACCGACCTATGTTTGATGTAGCCCTTGATATTCAATATTTGCAGGGACGAAAATTCGAAATACACGAAAGTGCATGAAGTGATATGACAGGTTCCTCTTATTCCACAAGGGTAACAATCGGAGATTTGACATGATCACTTGGTTGAGCCTCCTTTGGGTCAGGATCCTCATATTATGGCATGTCTTCATAGGGAGAGGAAGTTGATGAATCAATCTGGAAGAATTTTTTTTCTCTATATTTATGCCCTAGGGAACACTTTTAATCACAATAGTATCAAATTCCTTGCTTGCAACGTTCCACCATTTCTATTGGAGATACCTTTTGGACCTTGTTATATCCCTAAAATTCCCTACTCATGCATACATGGCATTGGCCTTCTTACTTCCATAATTTACAAAATCATTGTTGAGAAAATATATTTAAAAAACCATTTTTTATAGCATGAACATGCCCTACTACACTACTGCCCATGTACATGCACTTTATACACACTAAATAGCCCGCATATACCTCCAAAATTTGCAAAAATTAAAAAGTTGTAAGGAATTCGGTGGAATTTACGGGAAATTGGAGGTTTCCCAACCAATTCACCTGCTATAGACCATCCCCCAAATGAATAAACATACTTTTGGCATATAAAGGAGGCCTTGGGGTCTCATTCCACAAACAAGCATTATAACAATGAAAATCTAACCAATTTCCCTTCCTTTCCTTTCCCAAGCATTTGCAACCTTTTGTGAGTTATTGCCTCATAATTCTCTCTCCAACCCCTTTTCTTCCATACAATACATTCTCTTCCTTTGAGGTGATTAGTAGATTGTTAGAAGAGGATTATCAAAGGGGAACTTGGAGCATTGTTAAGAGGATCCCAAACCAGGTTCATAGAGCCTCGACCTGCAAGGATTGTAAGCTTCAATATTTGATTAATGAATAAAAGAATCTATTTTCCCTATCCCAAATGATGATGTTTTATGTCTTTTCTTTGATTTATACATAACAATTGATATATAACCCTAAATTATGAATATAAATAGCATTCTTGTAGACTTGTTTTCCTATTTTTGGATGTAGGTCAGCTTTGGGAGGAGACTTGTAGCATTGGGAGCTACAGAGCTTGAGGAGATCATTAGCAAACGTTGGATAAAAGGTACGGTTACTGATCTTCTCTTCCACTTTTTTCTGTTCATCTATTTTGGTATGTTTGGGGTAGTGTAGAAAATATATTGAATTTTAGGGAGTCATTTTCTATGTCTATACTTTAAACCCTGGTATAGTTATAGGGGGATTTTCCCGCTAGCAGAATTGGCGACTCCACTAGGGAGTCTCTCTAGGGTTTTTAGGGAGGTTTTTTGGGTTGTTGATTGGTTCCTTGTTTTCCTTTTGAGTTTCAGTCAAGTTTATTGAGTCTTTTAAGGGTTTCTGGTCACCTGCAAGGTGAATACCAGTGTTCCCTACCCTATTAGTATGTCTTGTCTTTTTATTTTTGAAAAGTCTCAGAGGTGTACGCCCCCTGTTTTGGGCTAGCCCGCATACATATGCAGGTTGTTGATGCAACAACCCATGTCTCTGTGTATGTAAAGTTTTTTTAAACAAAGAGAGAATTTGTCTCTTTACTGATAGAATTTCGGACTTCTTAGAGCTTTCTTGAACTAGTCAGTCTTTTTCTTTGGCCATTGCTTGGGTTAAGGTTTTGGTTAACTTGTTCCTTAGTTTTATTTTGTTTTCTCTAAAAGGTTTAGAGCGAACTGTCAAGTTGTAGATCCTCCTTTTGGTTTCTTGGTTGAATCGTTGTGATTCGCAGTTGGCTTAGGTTATTTATCAATCTTTTTTTTAGTTTTCTCTTTCTTCCTGTCTCTTGCTTTGAAAAATGAAAAAAAAAAATTACTTCAGTTTTTCTTGTTAAAGCAGTTCGAAAAATAAATAAAAAATTATTTTTCTTGCATTTAGTTTGGTAAAGTAGTCAAGGTTGTTATTTGCAAAAGAAAAAGAGTCTTAGTTTTCTAATTTCTTTCTTGATTTACTGAAAAACAAGTAGTTTTTATTAGTCAAATGAAAACATTTTTTAGGAAATTTTCATTCACAAGATGTTGAAATATTGGTTAGAAAAGTTGAATTTTACAAACAGTTTTTACAAGATTTTCTTTGATTTCGAAGTATATTTTTTCTTTCAAATGCTCTAAAGTTCTCTTCCTTATTTGTCTCTTCATAACACCATCAGTTGAATGACCACATCCTTTGCATAAATCAATCCTTAAAATTAACGCTTAACTTGAAATATATTAGACTTTCTGGTTGCAGGGTTCACCGACTAGTTTAGGGTTTTAGGGCCTTGAATTAGGTGTGAAGAAGAAACTCTTCAAGGAAATTTTAAAACAAACATTGGAGTCTAAGATGGGGAGTTTCATAATTCCATCGTCGTAAGAGTTAGTCGGGAACCCCCTCTAACACATGGGATATAAACAGGAGGTTGTGTGAGGAAAGGTAGAAAAGATAACCCCTCCAAAGTTGGATCGAACGTAGTGGGGATTGCATATTGACGATATTTCTCGAGAACAATGTCGATATCATTTTCCTACGAAACTTCATGGAACTTGAATCTATTCAATATCCTTAGTTGTCTTCCATACCAATTTCTTTTTTCATCCTTGAAGGGCTTCAAACTTTTTATCCTACTCATTATGATCTACCCAACTGATGATTGTACTCACTCGGTGACTGACTATGAGATGGAAACTTAGTTTCCTATATTTTATGGACTTACACAAGTACCTGTGGGGGTATACCATGGCACCTTGGGAAACCTTCAGATCATGCTTCCCAGAGTATACCTGGAGGGTTCTTCCATGTTCGATTTACACTTGCATCAGTTAGTTTCTCTAGTGTCGATTGGTGTCATTGTCATTCCCACTAGTTAGTTGTCTGCTTGATTTTCCTTTAGGATCTATTAGTGTGTGCTCTATGGTCCATATTTTTCCATATTGAGTTATTCAATCATTTCTTTGGGTCTATGACCTAAGGTGGTAGACCTCCCACTCCACCGGTCATAAGGAATTTTCGGTCTTCCACTTAGAAACGTGGAGCTGCCTCTTTATAGGCGTTGTTTTTATACCACTAGTTCACTAGAGTTAGTGTGTGAGACTTTTATAGACTTGAATGATCCCAAAAGGGTAGAACCTCTGCATAAGATATTCATGGATAAAGTTCCTGATGATACCAACCAAGGAAATCCTTCACAAGGGGATTCTTGTGCTTTTCCTTTCTTCAGAAACATTAGTGTCCCTTTGATGGCCACTTTGTACATTCTTGGGTTGAATGTGGGACTACCGGTTTGGTTGGGTACCATTCCAAATGTCCCGAATTCTCTTGACACTTCTCAGTTAATAACCTTATGTCATGGGCATCATGTTGATGCTCCTTTGTCAACAAATTCTTCTCCTCTTCCTTCTACCTTCTCTGGTGAAAGTATAGGTACAAGTAACTAAAATTCTAAACAAAATAGAAAGAGGAGGAATAGGAATAAAAAATCACCAACCTTTGCGAGTCATGTTGGAGATAGGTCATCAACCTCTACAATTCATGTTGAAGACCAACACCTAGCCTCTGAAATTCATGTTGAAGACTAGCACCCAACTTCTGAAAGTCATGCTAGGGGAAAACAACCAACCTCTGCTATTCATGTTGGAGATAGGTCGTCAACGTCTGCAAGTCATGTTGAATACCAACACCCATCCTCTGCAATTCATGTTGGGGTCATGAACCTATTCTCTGCAAGTCATACTATATTTCAACAACCAACCTCTGCTAGTCATGTTGGACAATTGTCAACAACCGATGCAAGTCATGATGGGGGAAAACACCCAGCCTCTGTAAGTCATGTTGGGGGGAAAAGTTTAGTCACTGCTAGTCATACTTGTAATATGTTTGTAGCCTCTGTAAGTCATGTTATCGACCAATCACCAACCTACAATCCATGTTGGAGATGTACAACTAGCTACTCCTAGTCATGCTGGGGGAATTGATTATGTTGAGAAACCTGGACGGATAGGACGTAAGCCTAACTTTCATTGTAATATTTGCAAGGTGTTGGAAAACACACATAATTTTTTGATATTTAACACTTTCTAAAGAGATTACACTTTCTTTAGCTTCCATCACCTCCAATTTGTAAACATTTTTATGAGTTTCTAAACGATTGTTAGATTAAATCCTACCTTATTCAATCTTTATTATTTGCATTTTCGTTTGTCTTACTTTTAATTCATGACTATAAGCATGAATTAAACATAAAAATTGGCTCAGTTTAATAACTTTGTTTCTTAGAAATATATTTTAAAAAGCCACCCATATGTAATTTAAATTCAAGTCTTATGAAGTGGTTGATTAATCCATTATTGATTTTTTGTGTTAATATGGTTGTTATGAATTCAATGATTCGATAGTTCATTTTTGAATTGTTTTGATGCATGAAGAACCTTGGTTAAAATATTTATATTCTTATCATGAGTTTAGTGGTCATATCAACATTCATGCCAATGAGTACAGACATGATGTACTTGCATTTTCACCTCACCTTGCTGGCTCAAAACATTAATGAAGTTATTCAATATCTGCATAGGGTTTTGTACTCTGTAGGTTTGGCACTCATCGTGAGAGATGGTAAGGAATAAAATGAACCCATGGGTTTTCATTCTCACCATTTCCCCTATTTGAGTTATGATACCCCCCAGGCTTTGCTATTTTCATACTTCCACTCTCCATTCAGACCTATTTTTGTTGTTCACACATTGGGGATCTAAAACTATTCTGAGTGATTTATGTTGCATCCTTGTTACAGTGATCACGAAACCTGTCGTTTGTATAGAGTTGAATAGATTCCAGGCCTTACTATCCCATGATGACACTATTTATGACCTAAAGGATCATGTTTGGGATATATTCCTAAAACATTTTGAGGGTTATAATATCTAGGTTGTGAAGGCTTTCGCACAAACCTTTTACTGTTTCAGAGTCAAGATTGGAGACATACAATTAGAATTGACAGAGGATTTCATGAGCAAAGAAATAGGGCTCCCATCAAAGGGCAAGAGGTGGTTTAAAAAATCCAGAATAGAAGAGGTCCTGTGGATTTTTTTTATGACCTCTCGTAAAACCACTTGTTGCATAAATGGTATTCCTATCGTTCTGTTAAAACCTAGATGGCATAGTTTACTATTAATTCTGAAGAAATTTTTTGCGTGCGAAGGTCGATACGGTATGTTGTTTCTATACCATATCTGTTTTCTTATGAATTTCATAGGTTTCGATTTATATATGCCATTTTACCTATTGATGAGTCTCTACAAGATGTCCAAGCGTTACAAGCGATAGGGTATCAATTCGAGCATGTTCCACCATGGACTTGTTAAAATTTTGTTGGTGTATCATCTACCAAACATAGGTGACAGTTCGGAGACCTTTCTGATGAGAAATGGCTTCACCCAAGATGACCCTACAACCAACCCTCTTTTAAATGCAAACCCTAACTCAGATAAGCCATTGGTTGAAATCTAATTCGTTAATTCAATTAATGAACCAAAGTTTATTGATAAAACCCCTCTATATAAAGGATCACTATGTAGGTTTTCACCTGCTAGATCTCCAAAACAAGTGACTGTTGAATTGAAGGGAAATGATCCTCATGTGCCTATGAATGATGCTAGTTTGAATGTTAATGTTAAATCTAATGACAAGAAACTTTGTACAAGAAGGAAACAATAGTGAACAGATTTGGGTTTCAAGAATAAGAAGGTTGGCCGCCTAATCTCTAGAAAACTAAGGAACAAAAAGGATACTCATCTGAGCTCGATCAATATAATCGAGATCGATGAGGGTTCAGGTCCCGAGGTAGAGGTTTTATTAGCTTGAGAAGATCCAGAAGGTTAGTGCTCCAAGAGGGAGGTTATCACCCATGTTGAACCATATGATTTTGTGACCAATTTACCTCCATGTCTTAAAGGTAAAGAAGGATTTTCAGGTATTGGGAACGATATGAAACAAACAAAAGGTAATAATGAAACACCCCTGGTCGACTATGTCTTGCTTCGATCTGCCATCTCCCTAGTACATTGTGATAGTTGTCTCAATTGGGTAGAGCACTACTATACCGATGTTCCTTTATTATAGGCACGAATTAGAACCTTAACTGCTTGGATCGATCTGTTGAAGCAAGAGAACCTTGATCTCAAGACACATTTAGAGAGGAAGAATAAACAAATCAAGAGGTCTGGAAACATAGTCATTAAGAACATGACCAGTGTCAAAGCAATTATAAACTACGAACTGTCTGATCCCTCTTTGGCTAATTTTTAATGGTAAAGCAATTTTATTTTCATTTCATTCATTTCTGTTATCTAAGTCGAAATAAGTAGATTTGAATTTTGATTTCATTTACTAAAATTAAGATTGGCTACAGAATCTATGATTCTGTAGCCAAGTCCATTTTTAATAATAATTAGTTATTAGTGATTTATTTTCTAATTTATCAAAATGGTTTTGCTATTCTCAAGAAATGGGAGATTGTGTTGTTGATTGCTTGGAGTAAATACTTTCAATTATACACTTAAATTATTGGTAGTTTTTCCTTCTTTATGTTTTATAAAACTTTGATTTAATTTTGAACAAACCAACTCTTGTATGAGTGGTTTCCAATTCACCTTTTTTGTAATATTACTTGATTTTGGGAGATTCAATTCTATCCTGTGTGATATGAATATTTGGATCCTGGATTAATTTAAATATTGTTCCCTCTTGTGGTGAAAGACATCTTTGTTTCGAACGCATTATGGACATGTAATTCCCAAGAATGTATGGACAAGTTGTTCACATCTCGGCTTTAGACCAGCATGACATTGTTCCATTATGTTTTTACTTTTATATTATGGAATATTAATATGGTAAACAATTTTAGTCTTATTAGCATATAATGTTTCATTTTATTCAACACTTTAAATTTTGTCTATAATTTGTTGTTCATATATTGTATATGTGATCGTTATTTGATTTTAATATCATTGATTTAGGCTTGATGTTAAATTGATGTGTTATATGAATGCTTCATGTTAAATTTCTTTTACTATAAGAACTCATCATTACAAGGTCACTGGATCAATATGTTTATTTCTCTGCTCTTATATCATTGCTCCAAAAATACCTTGAGTTTATTCTGCGAATGTTAGCACAAGCCTGTTACAGGTTTCTCTCACAGGAAAGATAGCTGGAAGTTTGAATTGTGCATGGATATAGACACATTATGTGATTAATCTTAGGTTAGTTTTATTCATATTCTATTTCTTTTATTAGATGATTTATTAATGAAATAAGACAGTTTAAATTGGTTGTGACTATTATTCTGTTCTTGTTTTAGATTATGTTTTATTAGTATCATTTTGAGTTCTTATATTTTAGACTATTAAATAGAAAATATAAAAATATGTGCTTTCTTAATATACTTCATTAACAATTGCAAAAACATTGATTTCACAAGACATCCCCCAAAAACTTGTAATTTGTAAATACCTTGTTCATATTTATGTTTATGTTTTAACACCTGTAAATAATTAAATTCATGTACATAGCATCGTAGTTATAGCTTTAGAATAGTTTATTTATTTTCTTTGTTTTAGGACCCTAGTTGGCTAACAGATCCATTAAACCCATCAGGATAGATCATACCAAATGGCTTGGGTTAATTATACAACCTCGATCCAGATCTATCCTTCCAGTTGACGGTGTGTCACTTACGCCCATCAACACAAGGGAGATCACCTTACTCATATGTTCCCTAACATTCCAAAGGCACAGAGTGTTGATACTGAGAGGGGGGTGAATTAGTATCAAGTAAAATTTAAAAACCTTTTTCAAATTATACTTAAACCATTCAATTATATCCAATGATCAATGAACAATAGTATAAGAGTTACACCAATACACCACAATACACCATGCATAATATGTGAGAAATAATCAATAGTTTTTGTTCAAGGGAAGTAATGACTTCCAAAGGTAGCTACAGCTTCCAAATGTAAAGGGAGGGATAAACCTCCAAGAGGAAGATAAAATCTTCCAATATAAAGAGAGATTTGAACTCTCCATCCTTCCCCCTTCCTTTCACCCAAGAATATATGAGAGATAATAAAACTTTACATTAAATCATCACCATCAACCAATCATCACATAGAACCTGATAATGCTTCCTGAGACTTCTTCAATTTCTGCAATTCTTCAATTCTTGGAGTAATCTGATCCTATAGATAATATTACTCAATGTATTCTCTGAATCTCCTCCAATTTTCACTCCTTGAATCCTCCCCAAAAAGAGGTTATAGAAAGAATGGTAGACTTTATTCAATTTTGGTCTATTCAGGAGAGTGAACTTTCACAGAATGCCCCGCACTCAATAATTAACATCCGATTATGAAACTCGCACAAAAGAAACTATAGTCTGTATTATTTCTAATGAAATTTG
>JASDQU010238907.1:0-16823 GCA_032191745.1 Picea mariana
GAGGGTTATATTATGCCTTCCGAGTGTTGATTTCAAAATCATGAAATGTCGTTCGCATGACGTTGGGTTGGCACATTCATGAAACCTCCAATCCTTAATTTCTCTTCGCTGTACCCTCCACCTTCGAACTTCTAAATATGCAATAAGTAATATTTATTTCTAACAATTCATCGTGTAACACCCATAGAGATTGTCATTAATGAGCGAAAGGATTGAGAATCTTTCCCATTCATAAGCATTGAACCAACATTTGCGCAGAGTTATATTATCTCCTCCAACTTTTCACTTCAACCATCGTTCGGAGCAAACAAACGTTCTCATAAACCTATGGCATCAGCTCAACAACAGTTCTGTGGAGATACAGTGAACACCTTCAGGCGCGAGGACCAAAAATTTCAGTGGTCCAAGGCATATTCTTATTACTCATCCCTTGCCACCCAAAACAAAGTAATTTGGACCTCTGGGATTGCTCTTGTAGGCTATGTCCCTAAATGTTTTGACTATAAGGAGCTGGTCTCTTGGTGAGTCGATAAATTTATTTCAGACCAAAGAATTATTCCACTGCGGGACCGCTCTTCTGTTTCTTTGTCACCTTAGGTATTCTGCCAGATGTTGTGATTGCCAGGAGCCAACATTGAAGTTCAAAGGAGAAGATTGCAAGCAGTTCCTAAGAAAGAATAATAACGGGTTGGACCTCTTTCCCCAGTTCTTGGAAGACACGATGGTAGTTCATGAAGATATCACAATATTGTAGGTTAGTTCATTTAGAAATCCATTTTGGGAAATTGCCTGGCTGTTTACAAGAATAACAAGACAGGAGTCCACAACAACTATTTCTTGGATGGCTCTTTGTATTATGTATTTCACAGTAAAGGAACAAGCCATTTTTTATTGGGGCAAGCTAATTTCCCATGAAATATGTTCCCAATTGTCAAAATTCAGAAAGGAGAAGAAATTTGTATGTCATCCTACTTAGTTTTTACGATAGCACATTGCTTCCAGTTTCCAAAACTATCTCTCTCCAAGAAGGTCAACTGGGAATTCGACCCAGTAACATTCTGGTACCAGGACTTGTGGAAGCACAATGCCTCCCACTGTTTTTATGAAGTTTTTAATGGCTTTGTGCTTGTTTTCAAAGTTTGTTTCTTAGAACAAGATTCTCCCCGCATATCTAACCAGGAAACCGGGTTTTTGTACAGGAAGGGGGCACTTGAACATATGGATAATTACATTGTGATAAGAATTTTTGGCTCCAGGGAAAAAAATTCTCTCCTTCCATGTCACATTACAGACAAAATGTTTGCTATGAAAGTAGAGAGGCAATACAACCACTGGTTGCATCTATTCCAAGAGAAGAGAAAAAAATAGTTCATTCCTCTCCCTTGGAAAGTCGGGGACTTCGTGTTGAAAAACATCAACAAAATTGACAAAATCGCAACCCATTTTAGCAACTTGAACCTAATATATGTTGAAAGCCTAAGAGGGTTCGATCCCAATAATTTTTTTTACGACATTTACAAACACTTGGCTTTGAAAATTATTTTTTCAAAAACCACCTGCCCGAAAGCAGAGACACTGGCGACAATGCTCCTTTTTCTGATGCCGACGACCTAGACACACTACAAAGCACCATTGAATTGTACAAGCAACAAGGAAAAGGCTCCGATGAGAAGAGTGTTCAATCGGCGGATAACACTCCCAAAAGTACGACATTCTGGAGCATCTCTCCAATGACCCACCAAAACAATAGAGCAACTTACAGTTCTTCAAACAAAGGAGGAGATAACGGACCTCCTCACCCTAAAATTGATAGTTCTCACAAGCTTCTAGTTGACAAGAAGAGAAAACAAAATGTGGGATAGGCGGAACAACCCAAAATTGTGAGTGAGAAAATGGAACTTGAGCCTCATCTAGATAGCGCATTCTGCCACCTTGATCAGCCCGGAGACGCGATCCAGCATAGTCGTCCAATGGACATATCTGATACTGAATATTTTGACGAAGATGAATCCTTTGTGTTCCAGTGCGCTGTTTTTGACAACCAGTCCAAAAAATTGATTATTGAAAAAAAAGATGTAAAAAATAAGAAATGAATATATTGTTCAGAGGTTAACCTTGCAAAAATGAAGTCGTCCCAAATATGTCAACTTCACATAGAGACCGAAGATTCTCTTGATGATTCCATTGGAGGCATTGAGGCCAAGAATTCCAGACTGAAGGGCCGAGTCAAGGAATTGGAAGAAGCTTTGATTCTTATGCCATTGCTTGCCAATACTTTAGCAATAGCCATGCCTTCCACCCCTACAGCCAAGTTAAAAGGATCCTCCAGTCTCCTGGCATCATGTAGAGGATATGTGGAGAATAATATAAAGAAAAGAATGGAACTGATTACTGAGGTATGGGAAACATCACAAACCATCACTTCCCTTGGAACGAGGGCACATAATTTTCTCGAACATTTGCAGGCAGATTTAAAATATGAGGAACATTTCTATTTAGACAGGGTCCTTCCTTTTGGCACCATTGTCAACAACATGACATAAACGAGAAGAAGACAACAATATCTCCCATCCAAAAATTGGATCGGTCAATTAAATGCATGCTAGAAAGAAAATGTGAAGAACCTGCATCTCATTGTCCAGTCATGTGAACAAGTGATATGAAATAAAGAAAAATTATTCACAAATATGACCACAATATACTTAGCCGGAAGGACCAATGAATTCCAAGACCTCAACTTAATCGTCAACTCCTTTCCCCTAACTAAGCAAGCCTTCGATAAACTGGTTGATATTTTTAAGGCATTGTCTTTGGAAATTTTTTACAACATCCTTGAATATGGTCAAGATGACATCGACAACTGGCTAGTCGACTATTTGGTACAGAATGAGGAAATTAATCAGGCTCTGCGTAATCTTTCTATTGAATTCAAGGGAATTAGAAAATAAAATTTTCAACATAAAAATCTGGAATGAGATCAATGTTTCCCCAATGAGAAGCTACATTGAAGAATGGTTGGAAAGAGAATTGAAGCAGGCCACCGATGAAAGGCAACAGGCAGTTTCCACGATTCTAGTAGCCATCGACAACATCAATGAAAAGGCATCAACAAGAAAATAGAAAAAGGGGTCATATGTACCGTCACTGTAATCCTATACTGATCACATCCTTCTTTGTTTATCAACCCAGTTATTCCACTTTTTTCAATAGAAATGTCTAGCCAAAGACTGATACCTTTCAATTTATTATTTTCAGGTATTACACTCTACCGTCGCCCACTTCTTCTTTCTACAGTCCTATTTCTTGTACATATTTCTCTTATGGTCTGCGGGAGCCCCAATCCCATTCTATATGACAAACACATTTAAACTTCCAGGAATATGTAAGAGACAATATTATTTTTTGATATATTTCAAATAAAATTGTTTTTTATCTCTCTTTATATTTATGTCCTCATAAATTTTTATCTTCCACTATGCTTATGGTTTGCGGAAGCCCCAATCCCAGTTTATACTTTTTTGATATATTTCAAATCAAACTATTTTTTATCTCCTTTTGTATTTATGTCATCATAAATTTTTATCTTCCACTATTTTGAATGTCAAGAAATAGTATTTATTTAATTTGAATATAACTTTTTTTTTCCTGCCACATATACAGACAAAATACACAATTTTTTTTAACATAGCAAAATAAATTATATACTTTCAAAAAATAAATGGGACTCTAAAGGCCACTTGTCATTTACTACATGGATACCACTTGTGCTTCATGCTTCTTGCCACATCTCTGCTGTAGTTTCCATCTACCTCCACAACTTTTTCCCATCCTTATGCATTTATTCCCATTTCAACCCAACATGGAATACACTATCTATCATTAATTTTCACAATCAATTGTGCCTCTCAATGGTTGAACATAGTTCTTCAAGTAATATGTATATAATTTTTTGAGCAAATAACAAGATAAAACCAACATCTCAAATCATATATATGGGAACTCATTAATTTTTTTAAAAAGCATACAAATAAGTAGGAAGAAAGATCTATTAGATCCAATCCATCTCCTATTGTGAAGGTGTGGTTATCGAATATCACATCTTCTTAAGAGCCCTAACCTCCTTTTGGGGATGAGTGGTTATGATCTATCCCATCTTATTACGAGTTATATTTTTTTTAAATTTAATTTAATTTAATTTTTAGTTTTTTTTGTTAGTGAAATACATTATTTTTTATGCACTATATCACAAAGACCAATCATAACTAGATTATTATTGAGTTCATCTTTAAATCAAATTTTTTTATTAGTGAGGCTATTGGGATAGATTTACTACAAGTGTTTGGTATTCACTTTGGATCAAATCGTTATATATATGTTTGTGTAATGAAGCAATACAAATTTCCTAATTTTTAGTTTTAAAAGCTATTATTGGTGAGGCTATTAGGATAGATTCACTACAAGTGTTTGGTCTTCACTGTTGGATCAAATCATTATATATATGTTTGTGTAATGAAGCAATAAAAATTTCCCTAATTTTTAGTTACTATAATATTTGATTATTTATGACACTTTAGTGAACTGTCACTATCAAATCTTTGTTTTATAAGTATATCTTAGCACCTTTTAGTGGATTTGATTCAATATTATTTCATTGAAAAGTATTACATTAATTGAAGTTTTTGTACTTCGAGGAATTACTTTTCAGATACCAATTATGTCTTACATTAGTGTAGAAAACCTTGTAATAGTTCCAATATGACCATGGTTAAGGACTTGATACCCATCCTTGGTGAACAAAATGTTAGAAAAATAGGATCATGGAGAAATAAAATAAAACAAATACATAAATAAAACACAGAATATACACAATACAATAGAGACACATATATACGTGGTTTAGCCAATGTGGGCTACGTCCACCAGAGAAATTACCAGGTTCTTCCTTTGTTATTATCCAACAAATGAAGGGATACAACCTACAACAAACTCATTGTAACTTCCTTTTCTTTCTCTCACAATCTCCTCTCTTAGAGTACAATATTGACTCGCTCACACATCCACAATACAATTCCCTCATATATAAAGGAGGGTTCCATTCTAGGGAAAAAATACCGAACATAAATTCTACCATCAAATCTGCGACCTTATAAAGAATGGTCCGGATTGACTAAGAAATTACAATATTTTACAAGGCATTTTTTCCCAAAATTTTTATTTGGGGACACTACCCCTGAATCCCCTACTATAGGGGGGCTCTAAAATTTATCGCCACCCCCCTTCTCCTCCCTGGACCCCCTAGTGATAGAAGTTGGGGGGGGAAGCCTCCCCACATCCCCCCATGAGGTAATGAGGTTCAAAGATCGCTGAAACAAGACCTATGAACCAGGAAGATAATCAGGCTCCAGAACCAACAAAAAATCTCCTAATGGCCTATGTATCCCACTTGGTGGCTAAGCATCCCCTCTAAAGGGAGTATGTAATGGTTTGAGACCTCCTTTTGTACCATGAGACTTGAATGTTTGTTTAGGTCATATTACCCTTCTTTTCCCTACTTGACCATGGTCAAGACCCTAGGATCCATTCCTAGTATGAAAACTCTCCTATATGTGCCATATCCCAATCAAAGATAAAATTATCCCTTTAGATCAAGAGGATCAAGAAAGAAGAGAGATGAAAGAGAAGAAAACAAGGAACATGAAGGAACAAGATCCTGCAAAATCCGAGAAAACTAGTTGAGAATTGGTTATATCCAGCTCATAATGAGTTGTCAGCAACCAAGCATGAGTGGGATCTAACTCATTATGAATTGGAAAGAAAACTTGAAGAAAAAGAGGAACCTGAGTAAGAAAAATAAAAAAGAAGTTCAGGATAAGTGATATGAACGAAAGTAGCAGGGACATGGAGTAGAGACAGAAGCACAAGAGAAGAGATAGAAGAAAAAGCATAGATGAATTATGAGTAGTTGTTGTGTGTAGGATTTTATGTGTAAAATGATCCATGAATATAAGAAGAGTAATATATATTGAGCATCTAGTGTAGCACACAGTGCACCCAGAATGCCATAAATACAATAAAGACGAAAATATTTTGTGGACGTAGCCGAGGAGGGGGTGAAACACAACAATTCTATGTCGAATTATGTTGTGGAATGGTTATTCATGTTTTTAATATGTCTATATGATGTTAATTCTTTCTTGTACTATGAATGAATGCTTATCTTTACTGATAATGTTGAAAGATTCATGCACAATAATGCTAATTGTATGTTTAACTGCTAAATGGTAAGAATATAGACTGATATACATATAGAATTAAGTAACATGGTCAAGTTAACTAGGATCTAGTGCACAAAAGGATATTTTAAGTATGACAAAGAATGCCTCCTATGTTTCCCTCACCACCGCAAAATCTTATTTCCTGCAATTCTCATAAGGATACCTCATGTGAGACTTCGCTTTCTCACAACTGATGTTGAAAGGGCCAATATCTGTAGGGTTTTGTTGGACTAATTAACTTGAACCCAAGGTCTTGAACCTTCCTGCGCACCCATGCCAACGAATGGTTTTGTTGCTGGGACCCAGAATATGAAAGTGAGGGAATGTTTTGGATACCAATGAGAAAAATGATAACCTAATGGATGGAACAAAAAGAAAAAGAATTTGTGTAGAAGGAGAATAAAATCAATCACTTACAGAATAAGCAATCGATGCAAAGGTATGTGTATACATACTTGCATGAGGTATTTTTCGGTGAATGTCCTAATATTTTAGCAGAATGGCTGGAGAAATTTGTTTAAAAGACTAGTAGACATAGAACAGCTACGCCAAAGAATTGGATTCCTGAACTAGTGAGACGAGTGGAAGCGGTAGAAAATAGGACATCCCACGCAGTGAAATTTTTCCTGGACAATATCTTGCGAGGCTATTTAATAGAACTTTACATAGACTATACTCAGGCCTACAGTGTTGTATAAAGATATTTCTTTAAAGTTCCACGAGGAATATTCATAAAGTCATTAGCTACCTGGATAACAATGTTGTTATGTGATAAAGAAGTGATGAAAATGGAGTCAGATAGCTAAAGGAATTCACACACATAGAAGGACTTGGGTTTTTTGAACAGGAGTTTATATGAGGGTAGGAAAATGGAAAGAGGAAAGGGATAATGAGAATGCAAGAGAAAGAAGAAAGGATATTAGAAAGAGAAGACGAATTTGGAGTTCTGTGAAATGAGAGAAGGTATAAGAAGTTCAGAACTACGGATGGGAAGAGAGATCAATGTATTGAGTACCTGGAACATTATGTAGACATCCATATCATAGAAGTACAATAGATAGAGGGAGAAGAGGAAGATATCTAGTTCAATCTAGTCATAGAAGAACGAATAAGTCCTTTCTGAGTCGAGTCCTGGGTCGAAACAACAACCTCGTGTGCATCGCTTGCGTCTGAGACAACATTTGAGGATCTCTCAAGAGCACTTGTAATCAGTACAGGAAGTCATAGAAAAAATAGCCATAGCATTGGTAGAATTTCAGTTAACGAGACTCAACCAAAATCACCAGGAAGGGGTCCTACACCCAGCAACATGGAAAGAGTAGATAATAGACTAATATTACCAGAGTTCAAACGAATTGGAACTGAGGATCCAGAACAACATATGTTTGTATGTGAAACCACTTGGATTGCAAAGAATGTCCATGACGATGGTGCAAATATTGCGTAGCCAACAACAACTTTTAGAGGACACGTGCTAATTTGGTACATGAAGCTCCAAAGTAATACACTACTAGGTCAAACAAAGAAATTATTAGAGATTACACAAGAACTGTTAAAAGAATTTAAGAAACCAAAGTCTAAATCACAAAACATCATTGAGCTCAAGGAGATCAAGCAAGTACAAAATGAGTCAGTATGGGAGTTCGATCAGAGGGTCAAAGATGTAATGGGAAGGTTAACATGTCAATTACCTGATCAACAAAATATAGAGTGGTTCATTGCAGGCTTGTTACCTCACATCCACAATCCTTTAATACAATAAAAGGTTATGTCGCAGTTCAAGGCATTGGAAATTTCTATGAAATTGAAAGCCTCTCTAGTTGGATACAACAACGGAATGACACAGATACAAAACCAACTAGTTGCATTAACAATTCATTTGACAGAAATCACAAAGGGGAAAGAGAAATGGGAACATGTATGGTGCACGAAATGCAGGACAAAATGTCATCACAAAGATGAATGTCTAGCCTTTACAAAATACTTATCAGCCAGAGCACCAAACCCGCTACCCAGAGGAGGATAATATGAGATATGCATCAAGTGGGGGCATAACCCCCATGAGTGCCAGGTATTACAAAAATATCAACATACCCCAAGAAGATTATTCTCTATATTTTTCAAATCAGTGGGACATGAGTAAAAAAAATGTCATGCATTTGATCTAATGAGGTAGATCACGACATACATGTACATGATTCAGGAGGAGAATATTGTGACAAAAGGAGGAGGGTGGTATAATAGTCCAAGAGGATTTAATCAAGGAAACTAAGGAGGATTTGATAGGGGTCAAGGTAGAAAAAACTTTGGGCAAGGAGGAAGAGGCCCAATAATATGTTATAATTGTAATCAACAAGGACACTTAGCGTGGGATTGCCAAAATCCCTGCACAACATGTACTTACTGTCGGACATTATAACATGCGATAGAGGACTACCCACAACTGCTGGAAAAATGGCAAGCTAGAGGAAATCAGAACCAAAATCCAAATATCCAAAAGATATCAACCGAAGTATGGGAAGTACTACCCAAAATGTCCATTTTCATGCAAGAAGGAACCAAAACAGGGATGGATGCAACCAATGCAAAGAAATATGTTGAGCAGTGGGTAAATAAATCAGAAGCATCTCCCCGATATTTTGACCCATAGGAAGAGAAGGAGACCTATAAACAAGAAAGTAAATAACTCTTTCGATAGGACTGGACATTGTCCACATAAGCTATGCCACATATGGGGGATATGCCTTCCATTGAGGAACAGGTCATGAGCAAAGGATCATTGGAGAAGGTAAGCACCTTAGGAATTTTTTTGCAAAGTTTCCTAATGTTAGTCGAAGATGAAAAGTCATTGCATACATTATTCTCTATGATCAATCACTATGTTCAACGAAAGGAAATACCTACTGAAAGGAAAGTGGTGAACCAACTACTATGTAAGAAAAGAACCAATGGAGAATTCAGGTTGAGCGCACAGTTGGAGAATACGACATAGAAAATGTGATATTAGACTTAGGGTCCGACGTGAACATGCTACCTAATCAGACATGTGAGATGTTGGGGAAACCAAATTTATCATGGTCATCCATCTAATTGAGACTAGCAAATCAATACAAAATAGTACCTATTGGCAGATTAATAGGAATACCTGTGAGTATAGATGGAGTGTGCAACATCCAAATTTTGAATTTATCGAGATTATGGATGAAACCCAACCATATCCAACATTAATGGGACTAGAATGGGCCTTTGATAACCAAGACTTTATGAACTTGAAAAGGAGCGAGATGTTATTTGAATTCAGAGACTTGAAAGTGACTACACCCTTAGAACCAAAAGAAGGAAGGCATTAGATAGAATTAGTATGGTGTGATGAAAGCAATCACCTGTACAACATGGTTGCAAGGATGGATGATTATGTTAACCCCACCATAGATAGAGCACTGAATTGGAGAAACATGAATTTGTGTACATTAGACTCAAAATCTTGTTTGGAAAATTGGCAGCATGGGATGCATGAAGTCTCAACACGACGATGTGCATGCATGACTAGGTCATTACATTGGATTGAAATAGAATTTTGCAATCCTCTCAAGTATGACAGTTTGACAGATATAACCACATTTGTAAAATAATTTCAGGCACAGATACCAGATATACAAAGGCTTCTAGCACTGGACATTGTATTCAATGCAACCCTCGCAAGATGGTGGGTGACACACAAAGGCACCATGGAATATTGGCAATAATGTAGGAGACTAATCTAGATAAGATTTAATATGGAAGAGTGAGACATGATGCAAAAATATGTAGGGGAATGAAACCCAACATATCGTGTTTCACAGTGTGAAAAATCGTGGAAATTGATCCCATGGAAAGAATGGACACACAGGTTTCTACATACCCTAGATACCATTTCAAAGAACTAGTACATGGAACTGGAGATGCGTACAGATACAACATAATGGGAGTACATAACTCAACGATTTTAGGTAGAATTTACCTTTCAAATTAAGTCAGCCCCAATAAGTGCAGCGCTATAGGAAATTAAACAAAAAATCCTCGTTGAAGAAGAAGCAATGGAAGTAATATTCATATGTAGTGCACATGCCACCTCCATGATGGTTCACAAGTTATTATAATGTCACAATGTGACACAAGTGGATCAATATGATGACGATCCTCACAACATCCAAGTACATGAAACATACGGAGAATGAACAGTAGAGCACCCAGAGCTGGAATCTAAAACATATATGCATCCATCCAATACACGGAAAGTTAATATTGGAACTGAGGAAGACCCTAAGTTTGCACATATAGGGGATTACTAGGATGGGGAAACGGTAGGAAAGATAGTCAATCTACTATGCGAATATCAAGAATTATTACCCATGACATTCTCATAGATGAAAGGAATAGCGGGCAAGCTAGGGGAGGTGAGGATCCCACTGAAACTCAGAGCTAAACCAACAAAATAGAGACCCTACAGATTCAACCCAAGATACAAAGAAAAAGTCAAGGAAGAAATAGATCGCATGCTTAGAGCATCAGTTATTGAACTAGCTAAGGAATCAAAATGGATAATTCCAGTAGTAGTCTAGGAAAAGAAAATAGAGGGTATAAGAATTTGTTTCGACTTGAGGAAACTGAATGATGCATGCCTGCACGATCCATTCCCAACACTATTTATAGATGAAGTAATGGAAAACATTGTTGACCAAGAGGCCTATTCATTCATTGACGGTTTTTCAAGATACCATCATATCACAATTGCACAGGAAGATAGGAATGAGACTACATTCGTAACATTATGGGGAAGTTTTCAATACACAATAATGTCATTTGGGTTAAAGAAATCCCCTGTGGTTTTTGCAGAGTAGTTGTTGCTGTGTTTATGGAGTTCATTCACAATTTTGTCGAAGTTTACTTGGATGAATGGACTGTATTTATCTTGTTACAATATCATGTCGAATTGATAAGACTAATGTTGGATAAGTGTAGATAATATCATATATCCTTAAACCTAAAGAAGTGTATTTTTTTTGCACCAATTGGAATATTATTGGGACACATCATATGCAAGCAAGGCTTGATAGTTGATCCCGCAAAGATTTCATTTATTCTGGAATTACAACCACCCACACAAGTCAAATAGCTATGCACGACAATGGGTCATACTGGGTATTACTGGAAATTTATCAAAGGATATGCGTAGATTACAACCCTAATGGAAAAATTGTTGAAAAAAGACATGAAGTTCCAATGGAGTGACGATTGTCAGAAAGGACTCCATGCAATAAAATAGAATTTAGTAATTGTGTCGATATTGATTTTTCCAGATTGGATCAAGTACTTTCATGTATACGCTGATCCATCATCAATATCATTGGGTGAAAGATTGTTACAACTAGGTGAAGGTGAGATAGATAATACAATCTCTTTTTCAAGTAGGAAACTATCAACGACGAAGAAAAAATACACCACAACATAACATGAGGGATTGGATATGGTCTACGTGCTACAAAGGTTCAGGAACTATTTACTGGGTGCACATTTCAATATGTACACAAATCATTCTACATTGAAATATCTAGTCAACAAGCCAGTGTTGGGGGGGAGGATTGGAAGATGGCTCCTATTGTTCCAGGACTACAAATTCAAAGTAGTAGTAAAACTAGGTAAACTTAATGGAGGACTAGACCACTTATCACATATTCTATCGGGGGAAGAAGCAAGAAACCTGGATGACAATTTTCCAAACACACAATTATTGTCCGTTAATATGGTAGATGACTACTTTACAGATATTGTATAGTTCCTCGGTACAGGAATGGCCCCCTCAGAAATGACGGTCATGCATAAGAAGTAGTTGGTAGTAAAGGTTGTGAACTACCAAATCATTGTAGGAAGCTTATATAAACTAGGCACATATAGAATACTACGACTCTGCGTAGTCGAACATGAAATACCAACTATATTGGTAGAATCACACAACAGGATAGCATGAGGACATTATGCAGGGAAATTCAATGTGTAGGGTTAAGCTGGCCTACACTCCATAAGGATGCAAAGGAATATTGTCAAACATGTGATAATTGTCAAAGGGTTGGAAAACCCTCCATAAGGGATGAGATGCCATTGAATTTGTAGGTTACATTATAGGCTTTGGATAAGTGGTATATAAACTTCATTGGACCAATTAACTCACCAGCAAGAATATTAGGGGAAAGGTACATCATTACAACAACAAAAAATCAAAATCAATGGCCAGAAGCTGTTCCAGTCACAGATTGTAGCGCAGAAACTATCGAGCACTTTTTGTTTGAAAACATAGAAACTTGATTTAGATGTCCTAGAATATTGATGATTTATCAAGGGACACACTTTAGCAATAAAACCATAGGATCTTTGATCAAAGAATTCCAAATCCATCACCAGAAGAGCATGTCGTACAACCCACAAGATAATGGCACAATGGAATCATTCAACAAAGTCCTAGACAATGAAATAACAAAAATATGTAATGTGGGAAGAGATGACTAGAACTTAAGAATCCCTTCGGTATTATGGGAATTTAGGAAAAACAACAATAATTTAATAGGACAAACACCTTTCAGGTTGGTGTACAGATAGGAGACAATAATGCCGATGGAATTTATTATACCAAGTCTACACAATGCAACTATCAAAGATCTATCGGATTCAGGTGAAATATAGGAATGACTATCACAACTGGTCCAACTTGAGGAGCATACATTCACAACAGGGTTCCATCAACACGTGCAAAAATAAAGGGAAAAATCATGGCATGACCAAAGCATTAAGTTGAAAATTTTTCAAGTAGGCGACTTGGTACTACGATATGATAGCTAGTTTATGCAGCACCCAAGGAAGTTTTGTATGCACTGGTTAGGACCATATGTGATGCTAGGGGTGAAAGAGGTAGGTGTTGCACAATTGGAAACACTTAATGGAGTAGCACTGAAAGGAAGCATGAATGACATTCGACTAAAAATCTATCAAGAGGGTCGACATTTGCACAATAGGAAGAACTGCATAAGAAGTCAAAAAACAAATCCCTAGATAGGGGCAACTGCATGAACCAGGGAAACTCGATGCAAAAAGGGTTAAGTATGCAGTAGTAATTACACCCTACCACACGACGTGATAGCTTTCAAGTACGAAAAATATGGAAATGAAAGTTACGAAGGGATAAGAACAATCCATAAATCAAAATTTATCTTCATCTTCATTATTCTTATCCTCTTCTTCATCTGACTTGGTGCTTATTTTATGTTGATGTTTTACAGGAGATTCTTCATCAATTCGAACATCAATACAATCTACTAATTTATGAAATATTTTGTTAAAGCATTTGTATCCTTTACTGTTCATTTCATATCCTAGGAAGATACCTTCATCAGCTCTACTATCAAATTTTCCTAGATGATCATCATTATTATTGATGTAGCATTTACTTCCAAATACCTTGAAATGCTTAATGGATGCAAGTCGACCAAACAACAACTCATGTGGAGTTTTATCACTGTTCGGACTTAGATGTGCTTTGTTCAGAATATAAATAGCTGTGTGAATAGCCTCCAACCAGAAGGTTTGTGAAATGTCCCTCTCATTCATCATATCCCTTGCCATCTGCTGACCTAATCTATTTTGGCATTCTACCACTCCATTTTGTTGAGGAGTACCTGGAATAGTATATTATCTTTTAATTCCATGTCTATCATAGAATTCTTTGAAATCTCTTGACATAAATTCTCCTCCTCTGTCTTAGCGAATTGCCTTTAACCTTCTTCCTATTTGATTCTTGGTTAATGCCTTAAACATTTTAAACTTCTCAAACGCATACGATTTTTCTCTCAGAAAGGAAACCCATGTACGTCTGGAGAAGTCATCAATGACTAGCATGAAGTAACGTTCTCCTCTAGTTCCTTCTTTCCGCGATGGTCCACACAGATCTATATGAACAAGTTGAAGCGGTTTCTTTGAAGATGTGAAACTCTTAGATTTGAATTGAGCATGAGTCAGCTTCCCCATTTGGCAGGATTTGCATATAGAGTTATTATGCTTAGATAAGTTTGGAAGGTATTTCACAACACCTTCATTATTCAGTTTGACAATATGATAAAATTTCAGGTGTCCAACTCTTTTGTGCCATAACCAACTTTCATCAATTTTTCTTAAATGACACTTCTTCTTATCTTCCTTCAGGATGTATACATTGTTTTCAGTTCTAACCCCTTTTGCAAGCAACTCTCCAGTGTTGACTGTCTTTATTTTACAATTCTTGGCAGTGAAAGGGACTTCACATCCTCTGTCACATATTTGAATGACACTAAGAAGATTATTCTTTAAAACATCAACAAATAATACATCTTGAGCTTTGCTTATTCCATTACTTAAGCTTACTAGACCTTTACCTTAGATCTTTCCTGGAGCATCATTTCCAAAGGCCACACTTCCTGATTTATTTTCCTTGAGTGATAGGAACTTACTTTTTTCACCCATCATATGACTGGAGCATTCACTATCAATATACCATGAGTCCTTTTGTTTTTGAGCTGAAAACACTGATCCACACTTGTTATCTTCATTCTTCTTCCAAAACTTGATGTTTTCAGATCTGTGATTTGACTCTGGCTTATAGTTCTTTAATCGACAGTCTACAACCTTATGTCCATAATTATGGAAGATGTAACATTCTGGTTCATTGAACAAAGGATCATAACGATTTTTATGCTTAGTCTACATCCTTTTCCCATCCATCACCTGATTTGTAGTCTGTCGTTGTTTCATTCTTTGTTGTGGTAGGTATTTATTCCTTGTCTATCTTGATTGCTCATGTCTAAATCTTAAAGAACAATTTATAGCTTTATGGCCAAATTTAGAGAAGTAAAAACAATATCCATAGAAAGAATCTGTGTACCTGGACAATGGTTGTCTTCTTTGAGAAGGTCGATTTCTTCCATGCTAGTGATGTTCTTGGGAAGAGAGTGTAATATTTCTTTGTTCTTTAGATTTAGTTCTGGTAGCTTTTCCTTCACTCCTCCTTGGTGGTCGATTCCCTTCCTTGGTGTCTGCAGGTTTGTTGTTGTTAGTAGTTGTGGATTTGACAAAATTGATGAATTCTTTGTTGCTTGGCTGATCACTACTTGATCCCTCTTCATAGCCCAAACCAATTTTAAACTTTGAATTCCTTTTCTATTTCAGAATGGAGGCTAATCCTTCTGAGGCTTTAATACTTGTCAGATTCTGATGATATAAATCCTGGAATTTCTCTTGATCTTTTCTGACAGTCACTACTCCAGCTTCCAATTTTTCACCTTTCGTCTCGGCTTCCTTCAATTGTTGTTTGAGGATGTCTTCAATCTTCTTGGCTTCTTCTAACTTGGCCTTCAACATATTAATTTCTTCAGATGGTTCCTTGCATGTTTCCTCATACCTGAGCAGTAGCTGTTTTTGTTTTCTTTCCTTTTCTCTGAGTCTATCAATCTCTTCCATGGCACTGACAAGTTCTCCTTCAAGATCTACTTCTGCTTCGCAATCAACAAACTCAGTTCCTGTATCTTCAGTGTTTAGATCTTCTAAATCTATTAGCATGATATTATTTAGTTTACCTTCAATAGAAGAGTGACTATCTTCATCATTTGAAGGATCATCATCATTGTTTACACAAAGACTTTTCTTCTTAAAATTATTCTCTTTATAGAAATTTTTGTGTTTGTGCTTCTCCTCATCATCATATGTCTGATCCTTTATTTTGTGAGGACACTTATTTGCAAAATGACCTATATTACCACAATTGAAACATTTGAAAGGTAGTTTACCTTTGTATTTGCTCGATCCTTTCTTCAGTCTTCTCACAAAATTTTCTTCAATCTCATCTATGTCGGAGTATGTGTTTTTCTCTACTTTAAAAGATGCCTCTCTTGTAGTGGATTTACCTTTGGTGATTCTCATTTCATAAGAAGTTAGGGTTCCAAGAAGTTGATCTAGAGTTATCATTTTGAGATCACATATTTCCTCTATAGTAGAGATCTTTGGATTAAATCTATCAGGAAGAGATCTTAATATTTTTTGGATTAGAAAACAATCAGCTATCATTTCACCTAGCCCTTTCATAGTGTTGACAAGTCCTTCTATACGTAAAAATTACTTATTGATAGTTTTGTCTTCATCCATATTTAACTTCTCAAACTTCAATCCGTGAGTCTAAAGTTTCGCGTCTTTCACTTTTTCATCACCTTCATAACTGCTTATCAGCTTGTCCCTCATAACTTTTGTTGAGTCACAGTGCATAACTTTGACAAACTCAACTTCAGAAAGTCCATTGAGGATGGCATTCATTGCTTTAGCATTAAAGATAAGCTGCAACATATCATCTTTTGAGTCCAATACTACAGGCTTCACATATCCGGTTTCAACGACATCCCAAACATCAACACCCAAGGACATTAAATGTGTTCTCATTCTTATTTTCCAGAAGGAAAAGTTTATTCCATCAAACAGAGGGGGTATATTATTTGAACC
>JASDQU010238910.1:0-16823 GCA_032191745.1 Picea mariana
CTAACTACAAGATTATGTTGTATCTCTTCCTAGTTAGCAGTTTCTCTACAATGTTCCTGTTCTGTGTACCATTTATTTGGAATGCCTTCTAATGTGTGAATAAAATGGTGTGTCCATTATTCTAGTGGTACTAATCTCCATTGAACCATGCACCTATCTACATGTTCTTTGGGTTGTCCAAATCCATCATATTTCTCCAAAGATATGTTCTCTTGCTCTGCGCCAAATTTAATGTGCAGTAACCTCTTGCACTGAAACCAGTTATTGATCTTATGCTTATGTGTACTACACTATCATGTAGGTGTATCTTTCGAAGCAATATCTAATGTTGGTAATCTCTTATTTTCCATAACCTCTACCTCAAACTTCATTAAAAATTCTTCTAAGTCGTTCAAACCATAAAAAGTAGGAGGTTCTCTTAACTCTATACCAACCCATAATAGTGCGTGCGTCATTCTGGAACATCTTATAGTGGATAATTCATGTAGTTGTTGATGCCAGTCTTCCAGTCTTGTGTTAGATTTTGAATCACAAGAACTTATACTCCTCCAACTAAGCATGACATATGCAGTTGGGTTGATATAGTCCTCTTCGCGCGTGGTAGTTATGTATAACTGATTTACATATTCTATAAGAATATTTTATGTCGCAGTTTCCACATACCTTCCTCATTCTAAAGGATCCAAAGGTGCAATAAATCTGTATTCTTCAGTTTCAAAGATCATATTCCTTGTCTTCAAATTGATAATAGTCCGGTTGCCAAAATCCCAAACTAGACCTAACAAAGATGGATATGGAAAAGTATTATCTACTATGTCAATGACTTCAAAGTCTCCCATGGTGCACACACCATCTAGATATATTGGAATCCCTTTCAATCTTCCAATTGGAACCACTTTGTGTTGTTTTTCTAACTTCAATTGAATAGATGAATACCCCAGTTGAGGTTTTCCCATAGATTCCCAAGTCTTCTTTGGTAGAACATTGACTTCAGACCCTAAATCTTGTATGATATCCCCCATGTTGAAATCTCCTATGTTTTCATTCAGCTTGAATTATCGACTTGTTCTTATATTATTCCAGACCTGATTCATTGTCTTTACCCCTTCTCCCCCAGGATGACACTTTTATAACAAATTTTGCACTATTTGTAAATATTTTCTATCATTCAACAACTTTACACAAGATCCCAAAAAGTTTCTTAAGTTACTTGATTTTAAGGTTTCTCTTTGCTAGTTTGATCAAATAATGGAGGCATTTCATACACTGGTACCTCATCAACTAGCTATATCCTTGAATTAGATGCAATGTTTTCCTTCAACATCTCATGTCTAGCCTCTTTGAATATCTCTTTCTCTTTGCACGCATCAAAATTTTGTTCAAGCGTTGTATTCTTCCTGACCCAATAATATTGATCTTGATCCTTATTTGTTGCATCATCTCTTGTCTTAGCTCCACCTCTAGTAATTATGTTAATATTTTTTTCATCCTCTTCTTGATTTTCTACAACAATCCATTGGACATTCTGATTGTTCTAGTTCCTCTTTTCCTGTATCTTTATTAAAAGTATTGGACAATCCTCTGTCTCATGGTCTAATGCGTGACAATACATACATGTCGCAGGTGGTTGTGGACAATATCTTACATAGTGTCTAGGTTTCTGACAGTTGTGACACACTATTGGCCCTCGGCCTCCTTCAAATCCTCTTCCTCCATGGCCTCCTCTTCTGAAGCCTCCTCTATTTCCTTGATTATCTCTACGCGGTGTATTATATGAAGGTCCTTGATTATATTGCGGTTGCGCATTATTATACTATGGTGGTGTTGTGCACTGTTGTGCAGGATTGTATTGTTGTTTCCCTTGAAACATCTACACATTATATAGTGTGTAATACACCCAACCCCTTAAGTACCTTTTTAAGGGATGGGGCATCAAAATTTCACTTTCCTCCATCATCTTGAATCCACTTCCCAAGATCTCCTTCACCTTATGCTCATCAAGAGATTTCCAACGATTGTCACCATGCTCAAATCCAAGATATGGATTGGAAGTTATGCCCTTCCAAAGCTCTTCATGCATCATTGGTCAAAGTCCATGTGGCACCCACGTGGGTTCACTTCATTCATACTGTTGTTCCTGAGTCTACAATTAAGGCTATAACGTGTAGAGTCTAAGCATATAAAGTGAGTGAAAGAAAAGGAAGGGGAAGAAACAACTTTGCGGGATGAAGCTATGGCCGATCTCTGAGTTGTCTTTGTCTAGCTTCCAAATATTCTTGAATGTTGATATCTCGCTCGATGGCGGCCCATGAACGTTCGAGCTCTGTCCTGGTGATGGCAGTCTTAAGTATGGTATCGAAAAGAATCAAAGCAGTGATGGTTTGATACGATAGGCCGGATTCGATGTTGGGTTGTCTTATGATGGGTATAGTCATGGGGAGAACAGAGATTTAAAAGAGGGTCGATGTTTTAAAGTGCTTATTTCAATTTTAGATTATACGGGAAAATTCAGTGAAGCCAATTGAAGGGTTTAATGAAATCGAAGGTCGTTTTCCGTAACTGAGTTTAAAATCTTGAAACCGAGTGTGAAAACATAGAGCTGTCAACAATGTGGGGCATTAATTTCAGAGGAATCCCACACTGTAGCAGAAGAAGAAAGGACAAGAATACCTTGATGAAAGCATGTAATGTAGGGATATAAGTAATTCACAAGCCTTGTACCTGCTAGTAGCCGATACAGAGGAAAAACTATAAATAACTAGATAACTAGAACCTAATCACCACGATAGAAGTTATACTAAATTGCAGCTAAAACATTCATCAAAGACATATATGTAAAAAATGACGTGAAGCATGAAATAACAGAGGAAAAACACATAACTTAATATTGACGGAATATGGACTCTTCAATTCGCTTTGTATTAATCCTAGCTAAAAAGAACTTTCTCTATTACAATCTACCACTGGCAAAAAGCCGTTTCTATTACAATCTCCTTGTTATTTAAACAAACTTCTGAACATTTAGAATGTCGATCGTTCTGGAAACTTGTCAGTTACAAATGAAAAATTGGAGCATTTCATCTCCTCATATTTGTCTTCCCTCGTAAGGGCGGAGCACCTTAATTTCTCTGCTCTTCCGGCTCTAGAAATAGAACAGGTTGACATCTGTCACTATTTAGCACTAGAAACCTACCCCTTCACCTGCTCGATGCAAATGACACACCTTTCCACCAACTAGGCTATCAACCTGGAAGGATCTACTTGGTTTCTTGCCTCAAAGGTGTAACAACTCTTCGCCAACTATGGCAACCTTTTCCCTACTTGTCGGTCTTCCATGATGATAGAGCATAATTGTAAACTTGGTTGTACTAGCCATTTTTCCACTTGGACTATATCAACCTGTATTATCTGAGATATCTCCACTTGCTCTTTCTCCACGTTTTCTTTGATGTCCAGCAGGTGTTTAGCTATATTGATTTTTCCCATCGTCCCAGCACTGCGTTCCTTATCAAGGTCTAACAAACTATTACTTATCAAGGCAAACATTTCCTCACAGGAATTCACCACTTCATTAGCTCTCCCCCTGCTTTCTGATATATTCTGCTCCCAGACCTTCAGCAAGATATTCCCTCTAGTTTGTTCTGCAATGGATAATTTGGAGCTTCCAACCATCTCTATCTTCGTCGTAGCTATAACAATGTCTTGGAAAGCAACTTGAGCTGGCCAGGCTTATTTTTTCCTCAAAGAAATATTTTCTAACACTTGATCTATCGTCTGAAAGTAGTTTTGAATGGTTCCTACTTTTACAAGCAAGACTTTTTGAGCCGTTAATACCTTCTGTCAGATTTCGGTAGCTTGGGATCTGAACATTTTTATGTCTAAAACCTTATTCTTGACAACATCCAACTTCAATTGTAACTCTATAATTTGTTGCCCCTGCTGGCTTACCCGCGTTTGGCTAATTTGCGCCAACTAGTGCACCTGCTGAAGGTCATATCTAAGTTTCTCGATCTCCTGCATATCGGTTATTTGGGCTTGCTCAAGGATTTTTCTCACCTCATCCTTGGCATTTGCTTCAGCAGTAGCCACTTTAGCTTCCAACTTATTGATCAAGAGGTTCTTTTGTTTCAATTGGGCCTTCAAAGTTCCAATTGAGTATCGATTGGTTGTAGCATAAGCCCCTAGTGTTCCTTCTATCTCATCTGCGAGTTCTTCCTCTTTCATGGCCTTTCCATCTGTCATGATTTTAAATTTTTTAGCCACTATGCCCTCTCTTTGATATAATTCTTTCCTCACCACGACCTTCCTTTTTTTATGAAAGAAAAATTCGTTAGGAGGCAGCTCCTCTACAGAAATGGGCATCAGTTCTTCATTGAAAATCCACCCCATATCGGGATTCCCCTTTTTGAACTGTAAGGGTGTGATAATAGCAATCGGACTGCTGACTTCCTTGGATGGTTGTTTCGGGGTAACATCGGTGACCAGCTTGTTTGACATGAGCGATAGTGAGTCACCCGATCCTTGCAAGGGTATCTCTGCTTGACCTTGGACCTGCTTGCCCGGCATACCCTTTTTAGGGTTTCCTTCCTGTTGGTAGGGGACTTTGGCTCCTCGCTCTAAGGTTCCAGCCTCCCATGTTTTACCTTGTTTCTTCTCCCTGTTAGGACTCGAGTCCTTTGCACCTTTGGCTTCCATCTGTTGTGTAACTCGAAGATTTGGGGTTTCACCCTGTAAAATCTGTGGGAGACAACTCCGTCGGTGCTCTTGGAATTTCAAGAAATCAGCCATATCTCCGGGTGGCAGGGCTTGAATCCGACTAAGGACTTCAGAGTAGGACCTCGCACCCTAGAATATTTCATCATGAGGGGAATCCTTGTGTTCATATCTCTTCAGGCCACAATTCGTGAGGTGACCTTACTAGGGTCGTGCTTCTTGAACTCAATATCCACCATCTTCATTTCTTCTAAAACCATAGCCTCGACTTTGGCATGGCTAAAATCTAACAAGGAATATGCACCAATATGAATGGGGAAGGGCAACCATACCTTTTTTGATACTCCTTTGAGCTCTTTGCTTATTCCGCCGAGCACAGTCTGCCTGGCGATCTCGCGACACAATATCTTACCTAGAAAGAATAGCGGTAGAGCATATGGAGGAACAGAGTTGTTGAAAACCCTGATATATGAAAAATCCACCTCTATATACCAATCTGCCACGCTACTCAAGTTGGTCATGACACTATCTGAAATTCTGGGCGACAATTGGCCGAAGATGTCAACATGCAATGGCACCATTACCTAGTTGAAGATCTCATAGATGCATTCTTTCGCTTTATCCTCCCAAATCTTCGAGTGGTAGACATGAATAGGCTCTGTATTAGATGGAGCCCAGCTCCAGTTCATTAGTGGGAAGGGTGTCATGAAGCAGATGGCATCCATGATGTAAGCAGACATAAAGAACGAAGCTGCTTTCTTACTTGCCCTATGTGCTCAATATTCGGTAATTCGACTGGTCAGACTGTCAGACAACAATTTGTCCCAGTCGAAGGAGAAACCCTCAGCAACTGTATGAATGAGTGGCACCCATGGGAGGAAAAAATGTGTAGTGTCCTCCTTCCCATACACCTGCAGGTCATCATTGCTATGTACTTGAATTTTGGCTCTAAGGAAGAGATTGAATAGATCATGTTAGTGTCAGCCCTGAATTTCGCGGGGTGTGAGACCCAATCTTTGATCCGATCAGATAAACTTTTTGCATACTTCTCACACTCCTTCTTCTTGAAACCTTCTAGAAATTCGGCATTGTGAGTAAGGTTCAATGTGAGTGAGAATTTATACATTGCCTGCAAATGTTCTAGCCTTAAAGTCCCAATTGTTACCTTTTTTTCGCTGATAATCGTCCTGGTCGGGATATCCACATGGTCCAGTGCCCACCTGATCATATCACAATAGGGAAGAAGCTGGGGCCTCGCCGCTATTTTCTGCATCTCTTCTTGAGTGACGATTTTGCATTTGGTTGATAAGTCATCCTTCTCGTTGTCGCGAGAATCATCCGAACAATTTACCGACTCAGATTGCAGAATGTTGGAAACGTATGACCATGTCTTAACAGAATTAATACTCCGGGGTGAGGTATCAGAAACAACGTCTGGACCCTGACTTGAACTCTCGGCAGCTGACTTGGGCATTTTTCGTGGAGCCATGATAGAGAAACCTACAACTGGACCTCCTGTCAAAAAAATTGAAAATCACAAACAACGGTTATCCTTGTGAAATGGCTCTGCGCGCAAATAGGAATGAAAACTGAAATAATGAAGAAAAAACTCTCTATATTGGTCATTTAAACCCATGGTGTCCTTGCCAACAAAACGGTTAAATCGATTAATAGAAATATTTAGAAGTAAAAAATGAGATCCTACTATCTGTCACCTCACTGCAATTCAAATAAATGCCATAAATGCTTGACGAGTCGTAACATTGGAAAACGTAGGGTCATTCAAGACTTCATCCATAAACTGTGTGCTTTAAAGTTTGTTTAAGGCGCTAATTAATCTGGTTTATTTATTTCAATTTGGTGTACTTAGTTTCTAATCCCCTTTTCAGCGCTCGCCACATCGGGTGTTTTCTCTCCTAGCCACTGAACCTTAAAAACCCAAAAACGCAATGGTGTGAGGTAATAAATTAGAAGTGATTTGACTTAAGACTTTTAATTAATCCATGCTTAATTAAAGAAAATCACGACTTCATGTATCGGGGTTACGAAGGTGTTGTGCTTTGGGGAAACAATCGCCGAGTCACGAAATCATGATAGTGAATGACTAGGGTTTAAAGTGACTTGTTCTTGTTACTAACCTGGGTAACTTTAACACCACTTCACGACTTCACAAGTTGGAGGCTCGAGAAATGTCCAAAGCGTAACTCCCGAGAGCGAGAGTACAAGGTACTAAGACATGATAATCCCCACTTAGTCTTTTAGTAATGGTGATTTAAACTTATGAAGGTTTTCACCATTTCGCACGTCGGGATACTGCGATTTTAGGGGGGAGAAACACGAAACAAACGAAGTCCCGAAAACCAACCTTTTTGGGCTTAAGTATAACATTTCATGTATTTAGAGAAAGGCGGCTCCAACTAGGGATCTCGTCTCCTTGTGAGATGAGAAGGACAACAGACCAAGTGCCTGAGAAGGGGTACATGGAGTCATCAGTTGGCTTCAGTGAAACTTCGTTTGGAAAGGGGGTGCAGAGGAAAAATTGAGGTTTCTACTTTAATTCTGAAACTTTCCAAAACTCAACACGCTTCCTAAACTCGACGACAGTCCCTTTGGTAACTTTCCCTTCCTCGAGACTGAATTCAGAGCTACTTAAGATGGTCCAATCAATCTTAGGAAAATTAACAGATACGATAGGTTTTAGCTTGCGTCAAAAAAATAAATTCCATGTTTTTAATCGGGGAGACCTACATGAACTCGAGCTGTGGATCCAATTTCAAAAATGATGATTACTAGAGTGTAGTATAATTTAAGTATGACAGCCTTACAGAATATCTTAGATATTGCTTCACTATCAGTGAGCCTGTTCAGTACCCCGGTGAAGTTATCTGGTTCCCTTTATTGAATTTCCTTTCACCACTCCAAACTATAATCTTGCATTTAAATGCTGAGATGAGGGCAATCATTTTCATGAATTTCCTTTCATCATCTCTTTGGACTAGATGGGGGCAATCAATTATGAATTTCCTTTCACCATCTATCTTATACTTTACTTTTGAAAAGTGGAGTGGGGGCAATCAATTGGCGTAAAAAAAAAATACCAGGGGTGATATTTGTGTATATTCGTTACAGAGGCTTGTCAACTTGCTTTGAGTGCTCTGGACCAACTTTCTCTTAACCTTCACAATGCCCTAGTCCACAGGAAAATAGGGGAGAATTCATTTCTAGGGGTCTTCTTTTGAGCAAGACTTAACCATTTGAAACCTGTTAAAAGACCTACGAGAGTTAGGATACGCCTACGCATGGCCTTGTTCAGCAGGGGACCGAGGAGCTATTAAGACCAGCTCACTTCCTGAGACATTCGCTAGTTTCCCAAATTGAAGCGGAACCTCTTTTCCTTTGTGGATGGTATGGGCAGGTGTCAGAGCTTAAGGAGAGAGGACCAAGGATGAAAAAGGGAAAGAGAGAAGGCCATGGACCTCAAAAACCTGGATGTTATCATGCAATCCTGACTCAGGTGAATACAAGGTACTTGTGAGACCACTCCTATGTTTTAAGTGATGTTCGTTTGAAAACTAGATACTTAGGCAATCCATACCTTGGCCTTACCACTTCATTCTCCTCTAAAAGAAAAATATTTGTCACCTGTTTCGGGTGGGTCAATTTTATGATACCTGACCGTCCCTTTCTCCTTTCGTAGTTTGGGCTGCAATTCAGAGGCCAGTATGAAACAACATGAAGAGTATCAGGTCTTCAAGATTTATGGGATTCTGGGTGTCAAAATTTATGTCTCTACTTCTAGGAAATCAATAGCCTGTTTTATTCGCGATGAAAGTGAACTTACCGAAAAGTTTATAAAAAAGAAAAAGGAAAACACAAACCGGTATATACAATGGATATTTGGAACTCATTTATTGCATATAGTTCTTTAAATAACGCCCGTTGACAGGGGCGCTGAGAGTTTTACCGTCCAAATTCTCTAACATAAATGAATTCTTCCCTTCAGAAACTGAGACTTTGAACGGTCCGTACCAGATATGATCAAATTTACCATGTTTTGCCAAATCTTCCCTCCTAGCATCCCATTTAAAAACCAAATCGTTGGGGAGGAAATCCCTGTTTTTGGCTTTATGATCGAACAACACTTTCATGTTGTCCTCGTATTTCTGCATCCTTGCATCCACCTCGGTCCTGCGTTGTTGGACTTCAATCAACTGATTTATTCTTCTTGTGACGTGGTTTGTATCTTCTTTCTCATCTTGCCAGAGCTTCATGATAGGGAGGGCCAGATTTATAGGTAATACCACATCAATCCCGTATACCATTTGGAAAGGGGAAGTACCAATGGATTTCTTCGTACCTATCTGATTTGCCCACAAAGCGTACCTTAAGTGTACATGCCAAGATCTTTTGTTTTCGCTCAACACCTTCTTAATTATGGCAATTAAACTTTTATTTGATGATTTGGCTAACCCATTACCTTGAGGGTAATATGTTGTGGAGTGGCCCAATATGATGTTATATTTTTGGCAAAAGATGACCATTTCCATAGACTTGAATGCCTGGGCATTATCCATTACTATCTCTCGGGGACAGTCAAATCTGGACAATATGCTCTCTTCCAAGAAATCTATCACCACAGAATCGATTGCCTTCCTAGTCAAAATAGCCTCAACCCATGTGGTGAAACAATCTGTGGCGGTGAGGATCGATTTGTGTTGAGCACTGGAATGTGGGTTGATTTCGCCTAAAAAACTTAACCCCCATTGTTGAAAAGGGGCTTCAGTTTTGACAAGAACCAGAGGTAGCACTGGGAGATTTTGTTTTCCTGCAAAAAACTGGCAAGGGTTACAGGCTCTGACTTTGACGTTGACATATGAGAAAAATTTAGGCCAATAATATCCTGCCCTCATGATTTTATAAGTTGTTTCCCTCCAGGCATGATGCCCTCCGCACACTCCTTCGTGGAATTTGTTTATGACCCCCTTTGTTTCTGATTCTACCAAACAAACCAGTAGGAATCCTAAGGGATCCTTCCAGTACAGTTGACTTTTGGATATACAGTACTTCACCGCATGCAGCTTCAGTGTCTTGGCTTTAGCTTGAGGCAAATCGCTAGGGAATTTCAGGGTCAGTAGGTAGGACACTATAACTTTATACCAATCTGATAAGGAAAAATTCTCTTCAATTATGGAGATAGATATTTGGTCATCAGGCTCATTTACGTCCCCATGTCCTTCGTATCCTTGCAAATTATTTATTCCGAGTGCTCTAAAATTTGATTCCGCCAAGAGCTTAGCCAGACCTTGTCCTTTTACTAGTTTCGTCAGTTTTACCTCTAGGTCGAACTCTTGAATTTTAGCGAGCCACCAACCCCTTTTTCCATCACTGTCAGGATGAAGCAATATATCCTTCATGGAATTGGAGGGAACATATGTGATTACCTTGGAGTGAAGCACGTAAGTTCTAAAAGCCTTCAAAGCCTTAACTATAGCATACACTTGTTTCTCTATTATATTGTATCTCAGTTCCGCATCTCTGAGACTTTTACTAAAAAGGGCTATTGGTTCAGAGGCAAATGAGAAGTACTACCGCCACTGTGTGTTCGGAGGCAAACAAGAAAATCAGGAAATCCTTTAGGTAATCAGGGCTTTCCAGTTCGGGCGCTTCGTTGATAACTTTCTTGATGCGTGCAAACGACGCTTTAGCCTCTGTCGTCCATTTCACTTCATTGTTCTTCTTTAGCATACCTGTGATCAATTTCATGATTTCAGCAAAGTTTGGGATAAATCTTCTCAAAAAGTTTATTTTTCCTAAAAATGACTGAATTTCTTTTATATTTCTAGGAATATTTATGGTGTCTATAGCTTCCACCCTTTTAGGGTCGATTTTAATTCCATCCCTAGACACAATGTGGCCCAAGTGTTTACCTTCTTGCATCACGAAGTGAGACTTCTTGGGGTTTAAGGACAAACCAAATTTTCGACATTTTTCAAACATTTGCTTCAGGTGTAACAGATGGTCTTCGTCGGATTTAGAGAAGACAGTTAGGTCGTCAAGGTAGATAACCACGAATTTATCTCTTTCACCGATGAAGGCGATATCCATATCTCATTGGAAGGTAGCACCTGTGTTCATTAGATCGAAAGGCATTTTTTCATACATGAACGTGCACCAAGGGGTGGTGAAAGTTGTTTTTTCTTTATCATGCTCATTGACAACAATTTGATTGTAACCGAAAAACCCATCGATCATTGACATCCTATTTGCCCCGACTACTTTTTCCAAAATGTGATCCATTTTGGGTAGAGGATAGTTATCTTTGAGAGAGGACTTGTTTAAATTTCTAAATTCTACAAACAGTCTGATCTCCCCTCTTTTCTTCCTAACCGGGACTAAGTTCGCCACCCAGTCAAAGTACCTAAGAGGTACAATTATTTTTGCGTTGAACAGCTTTTTCACTTCTCTTTCAACCACAGGTAGTAAAATGGGGTTGATTTGTCTAAGCTTATGTCTGAAGGGTTTAACACCAGGTTTCAAAGGTATCTTGTGCTCGATCACAGAGGTATCATAGGTTCTGAGCTCATCGTAAGACCATGCAAAGACATCTTTATACCACCCGAGTAAGTCCTTATACTTTCTTTTTATCTCAGGAGGAAGGTACTTTGATAACTTCATTATCCTAGGCTCTTTGGTGGTGCCCACATCACAGTCTTTGACCTCCTCCAGTTGGGGCTGCAAGGTGGACTTCAGAGGCATGTCGTTTTGATCAAACAACCTTTCCAGAGGTATCAGGCCCTTAGGGATTTGATTACTTTTTAACACTAGCAAGCGATGATTTGCAATTTTTTCTCGGAACTCCTGAGGCTCCTCCCCTTCCTTCATAATCCAGGTATGATCATTTTGGTTTTCCTGGTTAATGTGGGTTTCAGAGAAATCATCCACCATTTTCAAGAACTTTATGATCTATTTGTCATCTTTGAAAACCTGTCAGTGTTGTATGTTGTTTGGTATGGATGGTCTGTGCCTTATCTCTATGTGGTATTTTAATTTGAAAGCGATAGGGGGTGCGAAAGTAGAAGCTGCTTTTGCCAGTGAATCGGCCTGCTGGTTTTCAGCTCGTGGGATGAAATGAACCTTTACCGATGAAAATAAATTTTCCATTAGATCCCAGGAGCAATTTCTATAGGACCTCAGTCTTGGGTGCTTGTCCTGGTACTGCTGATTTGCCTACTTCACAATCAGTTCAGCATCTCCATAGACCTCTAAGTTCCTTATGTTCATCTTCTTGGCAGCTTCTAGACCCAGGACTAGAGCTTCATATTCACAAATGTTGTTTGTGCAGTCTACGTCCCACTGTAGCCTATAAGAGAAGGGAATGACGAATTCATTTTCAGGTGCTACGAAAAGCACTCCCGCACCTGCCCCTTCACACGATGAAGCACCATCAAAGAACATTTTCCAAATTCCAGTGTTGTACACATTTTTAGCTGTCTTTTCAGTTTTGATTTCATCGATGTCACTTTCTTCTGTACAATTATCTTCAGTATTGTCGAAGGAAAAAATACAATTTCCCAGGTCTTGATTGACAATGTAAACAGGGTATTTGTTAGGATTCTGTGCATCACTTACTGTATATTCCAACCGTGTTTCCATGTATAACCGTGTGAAATGTCCACCAAAAACAGGGATTGTGGCGTAGGTCATATCCAGCTGAAGGGATCCACCGAGCTTGGCTCCCCAAGATCTAGATAATAGTAAACCATACTTTGGGGGTATATCGGCAACAACTACATCCATTAGGACATTTTTCACTGGAATCTGGGCGAGGGTGACTACTAGATCTTTGATCATGCCCATGCACTTAACTCTCCTTGAATCGAACTAGTAAAAATCTCCATAGGGTCTGGTGATTTCGAGGCCTAGTCTATCCATCATAGATTTGGGCATTACGTTATGAGAGGCCCCAAAGTCCAGCATGCAATTATGCAATAGTCGATCGTGCACTTTCAGGGTAATATAGAAGGGGGTGACGGTATCTCTGGCACCTTCAAAATGTGGACCAAAAGTGATATTAGGCTTGTCATCTTCCAGATTTATTATGTTGGACTGACTCTCTAGATCTGAAAAATTTATCATCTTGGTTATTTGTTTTCGGTACACAGGATTCTTCGCCAACTCGACCAAAGGTATTGGTATCTTGATCTTTTTTATCTCATTTTCTAGACAGAAAACTCCCACGGTTTTATCTGTTTCCTTGGATGAAACATTGGACTCTTTCCTATCCATTTTATTTAGAAGCACTATTTTATTTTCAGTGTTTCTGGTTTCGGGTGTCCGCGTTTCAGCTGCCTTAGTTCTTATCACTTAGGTTTCGGTCCCTTTTATGTTGGTATTCTGTGAGTATACCCCTATGATATTCCACATCTCAGTCTCTTTCTGGATGGGCTCGTATATTTCTCCCCTAGGCAAAATTTTCTTGGGTTGCGCAGTCGACACAGGTTTGTTTCTGGACCTCAGATTGTATTTTTGCTGGAGCTTGGCCATTATGGTGTCGGTCATTCCTTGATAAGAGAAATCATCAGCGTCGTTTAGGTTATTGTCTTCGACCGATGATTTTTCAGTGTTCAGGGACTTCTCATAATCTTCTTTCATCAAGTGAGGTTGTATATAGTCATCGCCTAAGTTGTTTACATCTTCTTCCAAGTCTTCGAACTCTTGCATATCATTTCCCCCAATAAAATTTTCATTTTTCAGAGGTGCTTGGATCTTTTGGTGTTCATTTTTAATTTGTCTTGGTTGGAACTAAGGATTGGTATTTCTCCTAAATTCTCTCTTAACGAATTGATCATCTTTGGATTGATCTAGCTCTATTCTCGAGATTTTGTTTGATAGTTCTTTTATTATCCTAGCCATGTCATCCATTTTGTCATCTGATGATCTTCTAGATCCAGAGGGACCTTATTTTTCTCTAAGACGTCTAGTTTCCCTATTTCATATCTCGATTTTCGTTTTTTATTTACCCGAAGCCATCATGTTTGACTCAATTTCCACAGCGTCATCTTGCATTCGGGTTAGGTCGGCCCCTCTCCTTTATCTTAATAGTAGAGAAAAATTGGATTCAAAAGCTCCTGCGAAGGTTACTTTGGCTATGGGTTGAGACGGTTTAACTTCAACAGGGATCTTATTATACAACTTGTTAAACCTTTGGATAAATTCCATAACAGTTTCAGATCCCTTTTTCTTTAAAGACCCGAACTCGGTCAAATAGTGTAAATGATCCTTTATTTCGCCCCATTGTTTGAGAAAGAGGTCTTCAAGCGCATCGTAGGATATGATTGAACCTGGGGGTAGGCTCTGAAATGAATTTCTTACCTGTCCCTCGAAGGTTTTGACAAACAATAGGGAATACACGTCCTCATGCTCGAGACCTACAATATCAGCAAATTGATCTAAAAAATTGATATGCTCGGCTACAGTTAGATCCCCTTCTCCTATGAACTTGGGTAATTTTTTCATATAGTTTTCAGGTAAATCATGGAGAGGTACTGGAAGGACCAAGGGGGCGTATCTAGAGGCTACTTTGGTGAAAACCCTGGGAGGCAGTTGTTGGCCTTGACCTCCTATTCCCCCTACTCCTCCTCCAACGATGGTCATGGATAACCTAGGAGAGGAAATCGGTGCGTTATAAAGAGGGTTTTCGAAGATGTATAGCGACTCTCTAGCTTCCCCGGGGTGGAAAGGGGAAAAGTCGAGAAAATTTTTACCAGGGGAGGTGAAATATGAAAAAGGAGAAGAAGGTATATGTGGACTCGGCTTCTCTGACTTACAGGATATGTAAATGGGAGAACCCACCGGTGTCGAATCTGTGTACGTGGAAACTTCTTCAAGGCCTTGAGTGACGAAGGGGTTTATATTGAGAGTCGATGGGATATCAATAGGGATGAGCTTTGAGGCAGGCGTGTCTCCCCTTGTAACGTAAGAGGTACTCGGAGAGGTCTCGGTTTTGATCTCGGGTAGGAGTTGCTCGGACTTCAGGGTCTCAGCTTCTACGACACTATTCGATATTTTCCTGAGAGGAAGTTCTCGCGAGGATGAAGGTTCGAAAAAGGTCTTATATTTAGACTGATTTGACTTGGGTTGATATGCAACCACGTTTTGTTTAAAAAGACCCCTTGGTCTTAGTATTTTTTCAGGGTCAAAAACTACCACTGTCTGTTTGGCATCTGGGTTTTGTCTGGTGTTCTTTCGAAAGGATGCCATCTTACTTAAGGGTGGAGTCGCCAAGTGAATGATGAAATTTTATCCTTAACAAGGTGTTCGATATTTGTTCACTATCAAAAAATGAAACTTGGAAATGTCATTTTCTCAAGGGAAAGTGACTACGATTCTTCATCCTCGGCAACGGCGCCAGAAAGATGTTGTTCCTGAGTCTACACTTAAGGCTATAAAGTGTAGAATCTAAGAATCTAAAGTGAGTGAAAGAAAATGAAGGGGAAGAAACAACTTCGGGGGATGAAGCTATGGCCGATATCTGAGTTGTCTTTGTCTAGCTTCCAAATATTCTTGAATGCTGATATCCCACTCGATGGCGGCCCATGAACGTTCGAGCTCTGTCCGGGTGATGGAAATCTTAAGTATGGTATCGAAAAGATTCAAAGCGATGATGGTTTGAACAAATAGGCCAGGTTCAATGTTGGGTTGTCTTACGATGGGTACATTCATGGGGAGAACAGAGCTTTAAAAGAGGTTCGATGTTTTAAAGTGCTTATTTCAATTTTAGATTATACGGGAAAATTCAGTGAAGCCAATCGAAGGGTTTAATGAAATCAAAGGTTGTTTTCCGTAACTGAGTTTAAAATCTTGAAACTGAGTGTGAAAACATAGAGCTGTCAACAATGTGGGGCATCAATTTCAGAGGAATCCCACGCTGTAGCAGAAGAAGAAAGGACGGGAATACCTTGATGAAATCATATAAAGTAGGGATCTAAGTAATTCACAGGTATTGTACCTGCTAGTAGCCGATACAAAGGAAAAACTATAAATAACTAGATAACTAGAACCTGATCACCATAGGAGAAGTTATACTAAATGGTAGCTAAAACATTCATCAAATATGTATATGTAAAAAATGTCGTGAAGCATGAAATAACAAAGGAAAAACACATAACTCAATCTTGACGAAATATGGAGTCTTCAATTCACTTTGTATTAATCCTGGCTAAAAAGAACTTTCTCTATTACAATCTACAACTGGCAAAAATCTGTTTCTATTACAATCTCCATGTTATTTAAACAAACTTCTGAACATTTAGAATGTCGATCGTTCTGGAAACTTGTCAGTTACAAATGAAAAATTGGAGCGTTTCATCTCCTCATCTTTGTCTTCCCTCATAAGGGCGGAGCACCTTCCTTTCTCTGCTCTTCCGGCTCCAGAAATAGAACGGGTTGACATCTGTCATTATTTAGCAGCAGAAACCTGCCCCTTCGCCTGCTCGATGCAAATGACACACCTTTCCACCAACTGGGCTATCAACCTGGAAGGCTCTGCTTGGTTTCTTGCCTCAAAGGTGTAACAACTCTTCGCCAACTGTGGCAACCTTATCCCTACTTGTCGGTCTTCTATGATGATAGAGCATAATTGTAAATTTGGTTGTACTAGCCATTTGTCCACTTGAAAGATATCAACCTGTCTTATCTGGGATATCTCCACTTGCTCTTTCTCCACGTTTTCTTTGATGTCCAGCAGGTGTTTAGCTATATTGATTTTTTCCAGCTTCCCAACGTTGCCTTCCTTATCAAGGTCTAACAAACTTTTACTTATCAAGGAGAACGTTTCCTCACAAGAATTCATCACTTCATTAGCTCTCGCCCTTCTTTCTAATATATTATACTCCCATACCTTCAGCAAGATATTCCCTCTAGTTTGTTCTACGATTGTAGTGACCGGGATTTCAATTAAACTACCAGAAAATAAAATGGAACAGTAATTTGAAATTTACTAAACTTTCATTTAATCTAGCATATACGCTCCCATTTTTTGATAAATAATATAACATTTTTACATAACAATTTGCATACAAGTTAAATTTAAGTAAACACTTCACAATTTT
>JASDQU010238911.1:0-16574 GCA_032191745.1 Picea mariana
TAAAAATAACTGTATTGGCCAAGAACTATGGAAAACTCCAAGACATGAATGTTTGATTTGACGGACCTTTGTATAAAAGGTCGATGAATGTAAATTATATTATGAATATGTGTTGCATGACTACTAGGAGGGGGATGTGCTGAAAGGAGAACACGATGGCTAATGAGAAGGTGGTGGAAGGGGTCGGGAATGGCTTTGTTAACTTCCACCGAACAAAAAATGTATTGGTTTGTATGTGCTCGAAAACCAAAGCATCTCTCTGACCTCGGAATGGATTTTCGTCAGATCGGTAGGTGGGGAGGCTCCTCAAGAGTTAATGAGGAGATGGGGGTGAACCACCCATCCGTAACACCCCCTAGACTTGACCACGGATGGGGAAATCCATGCCAAACGCAATCTTACAGGAAAAAGGGAAAGGAAAGAAGTGTGGAAGGGGAGAAGAAGCGGAAGAGCACATGCAGCAGAGAGATCACGGGAGAGAACTGGAAACAATCTGGAAAACACAAAGAGTTCTAGACATAGGAGAAGGAGAGTAACCTTCGTCCTTGACTTCCATTGAGTTGGAAGTAGAAAAATGAATCTCAAATCATTGTGGTCTAGCTCTGGGGTGGCTAGTGGTAAATCCATTTGGAGTCATTGAGCCTACAGTTGGGTGGAAATGAGCACCCCTCTTAGTAGTTGCGTCATGCCTGGTGGGTTTGATAAGTGTTTTATGCCCTGTATTTCGAGTCGAATATCATGAATACCTGCTTATGTTGTATGCCCATAATAATTTATGTGTGGAATGATTTCCTGGTGTTTTAGATTGGAAATAATGGATGCTTGTGTATGCTTACATGCCACATTTGTTTTCTACACAAATGATTAAGTATGGGACATGAGTTCACTCCACCAAGAATCGTCTTGTTTTCCTAGTTCTCGTAATATTCTGGGAAGGCCCCTCGAGAGTACCCTTTTCCGAGAATTACCCCATAAGCCTCGTAACCATACTGAACCTTACCAGAGACTCGATTAAGATCAAGGATAATTTCCCGAGAACCGTCTGAGGGTTCATGCAATCCAGATCTGAAACCTTTATGCAAGAAAGAGTATCTCTCTATAGTCTCAGGGTCATGGGAGTCTGAAGCTCTGAGAGTTTGAACTTCGTGATTCAAGCTCAAAAGGGATAGCAAGTTCAAAAATAGAAAGAGAATACCCTATCATTTGGTAAACGAACGGTCGGAATCCTTTTGGGAATACCCCAAATCTATCAACACCGATGGATCTAGAGAAGGAGAATAGGCGTTAACACCTCGCCCCTTTCAGCCTTCACAAATAGCGATGGGATCCTGGACCGTAGATCCAAGGATCCATCGGAGCTCTATAGACCGTCAATCTTAACCTTTACTTAGGCAGGAGAGTGAACTCAACTACATCCCAAAAGTCCCAAAAACATCGGGACCGTCCATGTTGCAGGACATGTGGCAGAGATCTGACCATTTTGCGTATCAGGGATTTGTGAGTTTGGAGGTGGAAGACCAAACTCTTGGAGTCATGAAATCCTGAGTCATGAGATTGCGATGTGATTTGGGTCATTGATCGAAGAGGAAGGACATCCGTGATATCTGACGTCTTGATACATTGCGTATTGGGGATTTGTGAGTTTGGAGGTGGAAGACATGACTCTTGGAGTCGTGAAGTCCCAAATAGTGAGAAGTAGGGGAAATCTTTGAAGCAAGACCTCTTAGCCATATCGTGTATTGGAGTCTCGGAGGTTGAGAGGAATTAGTTTCGACTATAGAAGTCACAAGCTTGTGAGTTGCGAGAGCTCATACAACACGTGGCATGTCCGCTTGGTGGGACCCATGTGGTTGACAGGTGGCGTATACTCGCTGCATTAAAGGGGTCAACTCATAGTTGACCCATCGCATATCGGGGTTTCATAAAAGTAGAGCACGAGAGCTCAACATTCCAACTCGTGAGATTGCAAGTTGCAAAAAGTACGAAAAGGTATTCGACCATCGCCTCTCGGGGATTCACGAAGGAGGAGCATGAGAGATCAACACCCCAACTGGAGATTTTGCAAGTGGCACTAGTATTTGGCCTAGCCCATGGTTATATGTAGCAGGTGCTAGTAAGGAGGGAGCCATACCCATATCGCATCTCGGGTATCGGTGATTGGAGAAAGAGGAGTCGAGAGCATTGATTCTCCAACTCCCGACTTTGCGAAAGGCAATTGCATTGAGGCTAGGTTGTGGTCATTTGGAGAGATTTAAGGGAAGGGATGATCTGTGCTAAGCCCCATAGAAGTATCAAGGATTATAATCTTCGAAGAAAAAGACGTAAAATGCAAGTTGTTGTAGTGGGTGTGTTACACAATGATGTGGCTCGGAGCATGCAACAAATTTATGCAGCCTTGGATAATATACAAGCTGACCACCAAGCTTCAGTGGTGGATATCGAAGGTATTATTTCTAACCATCATGTTTCCATTTTAATTGACCTTGGTTCTAATTTGAGTTATGTTGCCCCTCAAACTGTTGATAAATGTAAATTGCAACAAGTTAAACATGTTAAATCATGGTTGGTACAACTAGCCATTGGAACCAAAATAAAAGTAACATAGGTCATACCAGACTGCTAGATCAATATGAATGGATTACCCACCTCAACAACCGTAAACATGCTTCCTTTAGGATCTTATGACCTGTTGATTGGCATGGACTGGTTAGCTGCCCACAAAACTAAGTTGGACTGCTACAAAAGAACTTTAGAGTGTGAGTATGAAGGAGGGAGAAAAATAACCCTACAGGGAATTCAAAAGCCTGTCTCCGTGAGGCAAATATCGACCCTTAAAGTGAAGAAATATTGCAGAAAATGATGTCATTTATATGCAATAAGAGTGTTGGACTCTGTTGAGAACAACAAATGAAGCCTAGAGGACCATCCCATATTAAGAGAATATAAAGATGTGTTTCTAGAAGAGGTACTAGGTCTACCTCCAAGAATGGATATTGACTTTTCAATAAAACTTGAACTAGGAGTGGTGCCCATGTCTAGAGCACCCTATAGGATGAGTACACCAGAGCTGGTTGATCTCAAGCTATAGCTAAAGGAAATTATGGAAAAAGGCTACATTCATCCTAGTGTGTCTCCATGGGGAGCACCCGCCTTGTTTTTGAGAAAGAAGGATGGCACACTTAGGTTGTGCATAGATTATAGGAAACTCAATAAGATGACCATAAAGAATAAGTATCCCTTGCAAAGGATCGATGACTTGTTTGAACAATTAAGGGGTGATAAAATTTTCTCCAAGATTGACTTAAGGTCTGGATACCATCAGGTCTGAATTAAAGATGAAGGCATCCACAAAACAACCTTTAGGACAAGATATGGTCACTATGAATTTGTGGTGGTGCCATTTGTGCTGACCAATGCACCAACCACTTTTATGTGCTTAATGAATAATGTACTCAGTAAATTCTTAGACAAATTTGTATTGGATTTCATTGATGATATCCTAATCTATTCTAAGAATAGGGAGGAGCATGAATAACATCTTAAGTTAGTACTTCAAGTACTAAGAGAACATTATCTCTATGCTAAGTTTAGTAAGTGTGACTTTTTCCAGAAACAAGTCCATTACTTAGGCCATGTTATTTCTGAAGAAGGGGTGGGAGTCGATCCTGACAAGATTAAATCCATCATGGATTGGCCTACCCCAAATGATGTATCTGATGTCAAATCCTTTATGGACCTAGTAGGATAATATAGGAGGTTCATAAAAGGATTTTCCAAGATTGGTTGCCCAATTACTTCCCTTCAGAAAAGGGAGTTAAATTCATTTGGACATCAAAATGTGAAGAGAGATTCCAAGAGCTGAAATACCTTCTAACCAATGAACCTGTGATGAATATTGAAGACCCAAAAAAGGACTTCCTTGTGTGTACAAATTCCTGCAAGGAAGGGCTTAGAGGAGTTCTTATGCAAGAAGGACATGTGGTTTTCTACGAATCAAGAAAACTGAATGCGCATGAAGTCAATTATGTAACCCATGATCTGGAATTGGTTGCCATAGTGCATGCTTTAAAAATGTGGAGGAATTACCTCCTAGGTAGAAGATTTGTTCTTAGGACAGACCATTATGGGTTGAGGTACTTGTTTGATCAACCAAAAATTAATTCCAGACAAGCCATATGGATGGCTCTCCTTAGTGAGTTTGATTTTGAAATCAAACACATCAAAGGGAAATAAAATAGGGTGGTTGATGCCCTTAGTAGAAGTATGAAAGTGATTCACTTGGAAGATGTAAGCATCAGTGAATCAGACATCAAAGAGAGAGTCAAAAGTGAACAAGAAATGGATGCATTTTTCAATACCGTGACATCTTACCTAGAGAAAGAGCCCACAGGGATGAAGTATGATGATTATCAATTGTTGAATGATGGCCTATTTGCCTACAAAGGCAGGTTGTATATTCTGAATTGTGATGACTTGAAGAGGTTCATAATTGATGAACTACACAAAAAACCATATACTGGTCATCCTGGGTATCAAAACATGATCACAACCACTAGAAAATTGTTTTATTGGCCAGGACTGAAGAAAGACATAGTTGATTACTTGGATAAGTTTCTATACTGTCAGCAAGTTAAGGCGGAACACCGGCATCCACCAGGGCTATTGTAGCCCCTACCAATTCTAGAATGGAAATGAGAAACCATCTCCATGGATTTCATCACCAGATTACCAAAATTGACCAAGCAGAATGATGCCATCATGGTAGTGGTGGAAAAATTGAGAAAGGTTTCTCACTTCATTCCCATCAAGTCAACTTGCAAGGCAATAGATATTGCTAGTATCTTCATGAAAGAAATATTTTGTTTGCATGGCATGCCTAGGGAGATCATATCTGACAAAGATACAAAATTTACTTCGAGCTTTTGGAAATATTTAATGGTTGGTTTTGAGACTAAATTGTCATTTAGCACATCCTATCACCCTCAAAATGATGGACAGACAAAGAGGGTAAACCAAGTATTAGAGGAAATGTTAAGGATGCATGTAATGCATCAACCTAAGAAGTGGGAAGACTACCCTCCATTGGTATAGTTTTCCTACAACAATGGCTATCAAGAGTCATTGAAGATGAGCCCTTTTGAATCCCTCTATGGTAGACAGTGAAAGACTCCAATTAGGTGGAATAATCTAGTAGATAGAATTACAATTAGGCCAGACATGCTGAAAGAAATTGAACAACAAGTAATTCAGATAAAACAAAATCTGAAAATAGCTCAAGATAGACATAAAATCTATGTAGAAAGAAAGAGGACTCCTAGAGAGTTAAAAACAAGGCATCATGTATATCTCAGAGTTAGACCCAGGAAAATCTCCTTGAGGATGGGAGCTATTGCCAATATAGAACCTTGATATTGTGGATCCTTTGAAATTTTGGATAGAGTGGGCCATGTAGCCTACATGCTAGCACATCCTCCCACAATGAAGGCACATAATGTTTTCCATGTTTCGCTATTAAAAAAATATGTACATGATTCTAATCATATTATTGACTGGTCTATGATTCAGGTGGAACCAAAGGGAGAATTCATGTCGGAATCTCAATGCATAATAGACAGGAAGGAAACCCCACTCGGTAACAAAACCATTACATAGGTCAAGGTGCAGGGGAAACACTTTGGCCAATATGATACATGGGAAATGGAGGATGCCATGAGATAGGCATATCCAATTTTGTTTACTTCTATACATACATAGCACATCGGCAAATAGAACATTGAGGATGATGTTCCTTTGAGGGGGAGGGGATTGTAATACCCTTGTTTACCCCAGTTTATAAATATAACTATAACTAGCGAGGAGACTATGGTAGACAAGATATGTGTGAATGTTTGATTTGATGAACCTTTGTATAATAGGTCAATGTATTTATTTTATGTTATTAATAAAAAAATGATAAGTGTTGCATAACTGCTGAAAGGGGGGTTTGCCAAGATAAAACATGGATGCTATGAGAGATCTGGTTAGGGGAACTAGTAATGGTTGAGATGACCCCCACCAAACTAGTACCTTACTGGATTTAATGACTCAAAATAGTCCTCTGACCCATATATGAATTACCAGTCAGAGTGGGAGCTGGAAGAGTCCTACTCAAGATTTAATGAGGAGATGGGGTAGAGTACCCATTTGTAAGACTTCCACACCTGACCATGAGTTGGGGATTTGGACCCATGCAACCTTGCTGAAAAGGAAAGAAATAGGTAATTCGTGGGTAGAGGTGAGGAGTGAACAAGAAGATCTGGGAAGAGAGCATAGTCGAAAGAAAAATCTCGAGAAGACAAAAAGAGCGGTTACAACACTCTGGTTCAAGGAAGAACTGAGTAATAAGCTCGTTCTAGGTGAAAGAATCCATGGGTAGGGTTTTTGTTACAAGATGATAAACTAGGTTGATGAGTGACTGTGGTAGTACTCGAGCAGACCTCCTTGCTTGTTATATGGAAAACCAATTGCCAAGATCCTGTAGGAGGAGAGTAATCTTCATCCTTGAATGTCATTGATCAAGAAGAAAAAGTCTCTCTCAGAGCATCATGGTCTAGCTCGGGGGTGGCCAGCAGTAAATCCGTCAAGAGTGGTTGTGCCTATGGTTGGGTGGAAACATGCACCCCTTTCAATAGTTGCTTCATGAACTCTAGTTTTCTGATAAGTATATTCATACTCTATGTATTGAAATGGAAATGATGATTGAATTATATATATGTCTATGACTGAGATCTATGTTGAATGGTTAAGTTAAAAATATGCATTTTCTCTCTGTGAACTTGTGCTTTTAAATGGGCGTATGTTTGAATCTGTTGGGCAGTTAGAGAGTTGTAAGATGTAAGTCTGCTATAGTATCGGGGAAAGAATTATTGAAATGCTTAATTCATGTCAGTCTCTAAAACCTACCCTCATAGGAATTTCAAATTCAAAACCTGTGAAAGGAGGACGCTTTCATTAGACCTTTCACCCGCATGATCGAGGGCTCATGCCCATGTCCATAGCCCCTTTACAACTAAAAGAATTAGTGCGTAGCCCACAAGATTTTACAAAGGACCCATGTGACCAAGGTCTAGGAACCCTGTGCTAGGATTGAAAGAAGTTAATCCTTCTGGCTTCGAAAATCCGAGAGTTTGAAGCTTCAGAGTGTTTCGACCATACCATTTATAATTTGGCTGAAGGAAACTGATAGTTACGATTACCCACCTGGTTAACCGATGCCTGGTAGTTTTCTTATCTGGGACAGTTAGACTTGCCCCACCATTAAGACTTGATCTATTCAATTATCATGAAGTAATGCGAGCCATCAATTCGAGGGTATTCGGGAGACTCTTTGACCATTGGATGTACGCCGAGGGAACTTCGACAAAGTCCTACTCCAGGAGAACATAAATTATATATCATCAAACTTCTCGAACATTGAAGTCACGAAGTAATGAGAGCCATGGATCTGGGAATCAATTGGGAATCACTCTCAACTATTAGATCAAACTTAGTGAAGAGGTGTCTCTAAGTACTTCAAAGAAGTCCCACTTCGAGAGAATAGAGGTGGTTTAACAAAAAATCTTATGAATGCTGGAGTTGCAAAGTGACAAGGGACATAGATCTAGGAACTCTTTGTGACCCCCCTCGACTATTAGATCTAGGTCCTAGTCAGCACGATGTTGACCACTTCGGTAGTAAGGAGGAAGTCACACCACGGATCCCCCAAACACTGAAGTTACGAAGTAACAAAGGTCGTTGATCCAGGGTTATGTGGACACTCCTTGACCATGAGATTGAAGGGCTTGGGAGGCTATCATTCTGAAGTGTCGTGGCATAGTGACGTCACCCAGGGTGACATGGACCTATGATTAACATGCCATGCGTCACCTAGATTTGTCCATTTTGCAGACCCTATAGGCCCATTAACACATGACATGTGTCACTCACTGAAGGGGCCACGTGTCATTCACTGAAGGGGAGACGTGTCATATATGCCTTGTCGTGTATCACACATGACACTCATCATTTGGTCCATTTGGTAGGAGAAGTATGAAGGACCCACCTGTAGTTTCTTCCATACCTAGTACGTCACCACATGTAAGGGTGGACCCTTCGGGAGTCCGAAGACTTACCACTCTGGAGGAAATTGGCCGGGAGTTTTCAAAGTGTGAAGACTCCCAAATTTGTGAATGACGGATTAAATCTTAGTCGTTGATATGTAGGGGATGCGTGGTGCCAGGTCCTATAGTCCGAAGACTTGGCACTCTAGGGGAATTGAGATGTGGTGTGTTGATAAGTTCTAAAGCCCAGATTTGCGAAGAAATGAGAGCCATAGATCTATGAAACTACATGGACAGATCTCAACCGTGAGATTTGAAGGACATTATAAGGTTGTTTGTCCAGGTTTGACGTGGCTCACTAACGTCATCCAAGATGACGTGGACCCACAATTAAGGTACCACGTGTCACCAGGATATGGGTGTTTTACAGATCTCTTATGCTTAGGGAGCTTCAACATCTTACGAAACACTTGAGGTGAAAGAGAGACGGGAGAATGGTCTTGAAGTTGAATAATGTGTTGACTCGATATGTATTTCTCAGCACAACAAGCAACCATTTCCTTGCAGTCGAAAACTTTAGGGACACAACCTACACAAGAAATTTCGGATGTCCAGATCACTTACTTCTGAGCAAAAGGGGATGAATAGTAAAAATACGCTCTAGACCATTGAAAGTTTTGGTCTTCACGTCCAAAAATATTCAAAGTATCTTTGCAGAACTATTGTCGAGTTGTTGCTGCCATAAGTTGACAAGAGAGTTATTTTTATCTAGATAATATTTGAAATGAGAGCTTGAGAGAGATAATATAATCTTCCGCAAATTGTTCTTTAATGTGGCTTAATGAGAAATCTCCTCGAGCCCTTCATTTATTAATGACGACCTTTACGAAACATGTATGATGAGTTATTAGCATTAAACCATACTAAATGCATATTGGGAAAATCACGAAGGTGGTGGGGACAGACGAGAGCAATTAGGATTTTGTAACTTTTGTGAAACTGCCAACCCAAGAACCCGCGAACCCGCGATTGTAAATGATAGAAAATTGGCTAAGTGTTGGGAGCAGTAGATTGGACTTGGATACAAGAGAAATGAAAAACTTAGGATCTCAGTACTCGTGACAAGTCTGAAGGTCATAATGTAGTTCATGAATCTTTAGGTGCAAAATGGATATCACAGAACTTGGAATGTGATAGATTGAACCTGGGAACTCGTGACTGTAAAAATGGTTAAGTATAGGATAATACAGCGGTCGGTCGGACTCACGATATGGGAGTGTGGATGGAGATTAGGATCCGTGAGTTCTCTAACCCGTGAAACTGTCATTTTCGAAAAATGACTAAGTATAGTAACTAGAAAGGGAAAAGAGAAGGAAGAAAAGAAAAGGGGAATTCAGGTAAGTATAGAAGAGGTAAAAGAAATGGGAAAAAGAAGTTGGGAAAATATAAAAGGGGAGGGGAATTTCAGAAGTGAGAATTGATCTCAACAACTCACTCCAACTGTGGGACGATAACCCCCTGTGGGTTGTCAAGAATCCAGAATCTTTACGACCAGGTGCTTCCATCCATTGGGATATGGAGTCAAAGGTAAGAATATACAAATTGAAAAATACATTTATGTACAAGGAAAAAGAGAAAGTTTTAGGAGAAGAAACCTTTCAAACATTTCCTGTTGATATGCAACATTAATATTTTACCTTTCATGTCTTGGAAAATATAGGAATTAAAACACAAGATCTTATTGATGACATATGGTCCAATCTAGAGTGCTTCGAACTTTGCATGCATTGATGGTTTCTCCTTGGATTTATTCCAGATTAACACCAGCTCTCCCTTCTAAATTTGTTTTACAGTTTCACTATGGTCAAAATATCTTTTAATACTTTGTTATCTCTGAGAGGTTCGATTCAGGGCTCTGTTTCATTCTTCTTCCAATTTCAACAATTGGTTGACCTTCCTTTGGATAGGTGATTTGTCTTCAGCATATTTTGTAATAACCACGAAATTCAAAGAATTAAGTTCGAGGCTAAATGGCATTTTGGTTTCTTCCCGTAAATTAATGTATGCGGGGCATCCCAGTGCTATCCTTTGGAGTCGTTTTGATCACCCACAACACATCAGTCAACTTTAAGTGTCAATTCCTTTGTTTCTTGTCAATGGTTTTCTTCATTATTTGGATGAGTGTTTTATTTGTGGATTCTACAAGACCATTTTTGTAACACCCTGTTTCCCCCAATTTGTAATTAATCATAAAATAGGAATTACCATGCTAAAGCATGAGGACAATGTAAATGTATTATTGTTTGAGTTGCCAATAACTGACTGTGGGGGTGAAGCCTTGAAAGTACTGGCCATGATATCACTAGAGGAGGGAAAGAAGTTAATGAAGAAAGGACCGGTGGTTGAATTACCAACTACCCCCATGAATGGGGGCATGGTCTAGCTGTAGGAAGTCAGCCCAAAGTACCACAGGGTTTGGCAGACCAGGTGGACCTGAGCTTCCTTCTGACAGAAGAAAGGTGACAATTATACACGAGCAGACAATAAGATAGGAGGGGAAGCTCGTAAGGAAGATGCACAGATCTATCCTAGAGAGAATGATCAGAATTATACAAGTCTGATGCTAGGGTGAGCATCTGACAAATCTCACCGAGGCCATAACCGAGAGAAATCTCTGAGAACAGTGGAGAAAAAAACCTGAACAAAAGCTGAAATAGAGAGAGAACCCTTGAGAAATGTGAGAGTTCCCTGGTGATATCATGGCTTGGAACGAGGGTGGCCAAAGTGCTAAGATTGAATGCCTCTGAGCCTATGGTTGGGTGGAAGGATGAATACCCATAGTCAGTTGGTTGGCGACAACCTGTAATAGATAAGCATTTTTCTACCCTGTGTAATTTCGCCGTAACTGTGTATGAATTGGTTATACTATGTATGTTTCAGGAATTGTGAATATTTATTAATGGATATACTGTGTCCCTTTTATTACTATTTGGTTGTATAATTAGGCTGGTAAGAAATCATATGGTTAGGATATGTTTCACACTTGTAAATACTTGTGCCTTGTGGTGGCATAAGCCATAGTCACGAACTGTGTGTCCGTCGACCGTGGACATAGTTTCATGTTCACATGTCAACCTTCCTAATCATTTTGAGTCCCTTGGAGGACGAAGCCTGTTAATCTCAGGAGAGGTAGTGCAGATATGCACAGGCTCCCTGTGAGGCTAGCAGAGATTGAGACCCATTTAAGTCCTAGACTTGATGAATGAGTGTAAGGGGAGCACGGAAGACTCTTCTAAGAGTCAATTCTAGGAGAAAGACGACAAAGATTTTAAGTCCTTCATATCTGACGAAGCTGAGGAAGAATAGCAAGTTTCAAGTATCGAAAGTGAGTATTCCTTCGTTTGGAAGATAAATGAAGTTGTAAGGAGGATAATGGTGGGAACCATTCCACTCCTAAATCCCAGGAAGAATGGGATTTGTTGATCCAGAAGAGAATTGAACCATTGGTTCATCTCATGGGATCAGATATTGGGAGCTGAGTGGATAGAGGTCCTTAGTTTCCAAAGTCGCGACATGCAAAATCATGACTCTATCGCAACCGTAGATCATGGCAGGATCTGGACCGTCTAATCAGAGTCCAGACAGGAGAGAACATGCACTATAAGGAGATTAGATCTGGACCGTTAGAATTGGCACACGGACCGACAGTCGTTGGATCCAGAGGAATGTGCATGAGGAAAGTTCTGATTTGATCGTTGTCATTCATTAAGGAGGACACGTGGTGAGATATCAGCATTTCACTAACTTGCAGAGTAAGAATATCAAAGAGTGCAGGAAGGATACCAGATAGTTTTCATCAGATCTAAACACAAAGGGACGAAAACCGTCAGATCTGTGGAAGTGGCACAAACCTTAATGCTCGTGCCAAGGAGAGATTTCAGCATTCGGAGTTCGAAGGAACATAGGGTGGAGACCCCTTCAAACTCGTGATACACAAAATCCTGATGGGAACTCATACTATCAAATTTCAAGGAGGACATGATTCAACCGATGGAAGAAAAACATAGAAGAGACGCATGGCAGTCGGGCAGAGTTTCACTGACCTGTGATTTAGAGTAGTCAAAGGGGAGGACCACATGGACTCATGATCTATGAAAATAGCGATGAGATCGGGGCCATTGGTTCAAGAGAAATATACATCGTTGATTTCTCAAGAGTAATTTCGACATTTTGTGGACTGGGAAACGAAAGGGAGAGCCTTTCGACCCTCATGCCAAAAATCGTGAAAAGTAAATTGTGATTAGATCCTGACCATTGGATCAAGGTAGACTATGTTCCATCGATCCGAGGTATTGACATTTTGGGAACCGGGAGTGTGGAGAAAACAACTCCCTGGAAGTTGTAAAATGCCAAGTTCTGATAAGAGACAGGGAGATTTGGACCGACGGATCACGAGAATGGTGGACCGTTGATCTGACGTGGGAAAACTTCGGGTTTTGGAACTTCGATTGTTGGGAAACCTTGCATCAAAATCCCCGAGGTCATGAAATGCGATGCGCCGTTAGGGTTAAGCCAATGGCCATGGGAATGGTCACATGAGTGGAGGGAGATAATGGTCGTTAGGCCCCTTTTTGAACTCGGAAGTTGGGGGAGTCAAGGGTGACGCATACATTGAAGTCCCGACATGTGAAGTCTTGAAGCATCGACTGTGTAGGCCTGTGGTCACAGGGCGGTGGTCCTGTAGAGGAGGCTCATGCGTGGTGTTATTTCACGTGGGTATAGCCTCGTAACAAGGACTTGTGGATATATTGTATGGATCCTGGTAGGGAATTGAAGAGCCATTTCGGCTCAATGATTAAGAAAAATAGAAAATTTTCTATGCCCCATCGTGGGTGTGTGACAAAATGGTATCAGAGCATGGTTACAATGCTTGGCCTGCTTTGGCTCATGCATGAGTTGCATAAAGAGGTATTGTTATCTGCATTTACTCCTTAAGGAGAAGGACTGCAAAATGAAACTATAGTTTGGGAGTTCCTACAGAATCCCAGCAAAGGAATTATTTTGTCCCTTTGACGAAGTGGTAACTACTCTTATAGGAGTAGGGATGTGCTAATCAATATTATTGATGAGACCTAAATGTGAATGAAAGAGGTGGAATAAATTATGTTATGAAACTGCATGAGCCAGACAAGGGATATGAACTAAGTTGTTCTATTATAGTGTGACAATGTCTACCTACTAAAGCAGGTAAAGTCTCTTGCAATTGAGATGGCTGGTTAGGTAAGAGTTAAGATCCTCATGAAGAACTCCTTCATGATTTAGGAAATCTGGTAAGGACTAGTGGGATCCTTAGCAAGTTATAATTGTTGCATTATTAAAAGACTAAACCTTGAGTATATAACTCCTCATGATTGAGAGGAATGATGAAAATATGTAGGGTCAAATTACCTGACCTATAATGGTTAGAATCAATAATAAGGATAATCTATTTAAGCAATATTAAGAGGAGTCCTTTGGGACTGTTGCTAATTCCCAAGAGTGACCCTTGTTAGTTGTCCCCACAAAGAAAGGGTAACATCCATATGAGTTATGACTATGAGATTAGTCCTGTAAGTAACTTAAAATCTCAGAAGAGATAGCAGGGAAATTTTGTATGCCGAACGTGTGTATAGAATCAAGCTTGTGTTAAAGTTTGAAAACTCTGGAGGTTGAGCGAAAAGTATACCAGGAGGAGTAGTGGTTTTAAGTCTTGAGAGGAAACACTTAGAAAATTTTTCTAAGTTTCGAAGATTTGAAGCATTCAAAGGTGAAGTGAAGAAAACTGAAGTTTGAAGAAATAACAAGTATGGAGGATTGAGTGGGAGAAATCCTTCAGAAAAGAATTTTGAAGATTGGATAAGATCGAGGGTCAAGATCCATTCAGAAAGAGCTGAAATGTTTCAAGTTGTTAGATCTCGGAGAAGTAGCGCACTGGTTAGTTGCGAGGAGATATCGAAATTTCGCAAAACCAAAGGGCTTGGAAGAAGCAACGAGAAATTCATGAAAATATCATAGTTGTTGATCAAGGAGCGATATGGATCATTGATCATCCAGAGAGAATTTCGTAATTTCGGGGATCAGGAGAACAGAGGTGAAATATATTTCGACTTCGCGACACGCGAAATCACGAAATCTCGATATGTGAAACCTCGACGAGATCTGAGTTGTCAGATCGTGGAAGAATCAGGACCATCAGATTGAGAACTCTGAAATTTCACAATTTTGGGGATCAAAGGATTCAAGGTGATTCATAATAGAAGCCCCGAAGTCGCGAAACGCGAACTCGCGACATAATCACAACCATTGGTTGGAGAGCTGTTGGTGACCGTTGATTTGATCTGAAATTTCGGCATTTCGAGTATCGAGAGTTTGAAGGATGGAGAGTCGACTGAATCATATCGTCGATACGCGAAATCGCGACGCACCTTTTTGGGTAAGTGTGGGGTCATGTGGAAGAGACTTGCATTTAAGTGCTTGTACACATGGGCTGAAATTTGTGAAGACCTGTCGATTGTTTCTTATAGGTTCCAGTAGGGAATCAAAGACTATTTCAGTCCAATCTTAAGAAGATCCTAAGACCGAGAGGTCACGCAACCCTTGGAGAGAAGGGGGGGAGGGTCTGTACCATATACCTATGGTAGCTACATGCAAGCTTAGGATTATGAAAATGGTTAAGTATGTTATAGATCTAAGTTAACAAAGACACATGTTTATATTCCTTAAGGGGAATACTTAGTAAAAATCTAAATCTAACTTGACAAGGCTAAGGCCATCACAAATAGTGATGGATATGCAACAAGGAAGTTGCATGCCAAAAGAGTTCCTGGTAGAGGAACTCTGTAAGGAATATGTCAGAAGAACAGAGTCACAACCCTAATAATTGTTGAAGGTTGGATAATGGGTTGCAAAGCCTGTCTATATATAAGAATCTTGGATTACATTTTGAAAGTATTATGTAAATAATAGAAGACTAACACCTGAATATTGACCATTCAGATAACCGAATGGAAGTGTGTAGGATGCACATGTTCACGATTCATTATGAACAAAGAGTTGCTATTAAAGCATGCTTTGGTATCCCAAAAAGGGTTAGGGTGAGGGCTAACCAAGGTGGCTCAAGGAAAAGAGAAGCAAGATCTTGGCAGGGAGTAGAATTGCAAAAGTAGAGAAAAGACAGTGAGGCCTTAGAAACAACTCAGCTGGACTGAAAAGTCCCAGGTGGTGTAGGAGGAGTTGGAAGAAGGGGAGAGTCCTCAATTCTTTCTTCATTGAGTATTATGTTTTCTCTTGGATGAGAAAGTTGGTACGCCATTGAAAGTAAAAAGGTTTTGACACGTAGCGAAAAGGATTATATTGCTGAAGATACAATCGAAATCTATTTGAGTTTCACTTGTGGAAACGTTTGAAGATAATATTATGAAGTGCATGAAGATATTTAATGATCCCAATCCATTATGCAAGTATCATCATGGTTTTGGTGTCTTTTTAAACTTTTTCTGAGTGAGGTATTTCGTCAAACAGTTTGCTGATCTATTTGTTTAGAGGTGTTTATATGTGTTTATGCAGCAAATAATAGAAAGAGATAACCATGGAACATACCTCAACCATATGCAATATGATAGACAAGCCAAAACATCTCAAATCTTCTTTTATTCATAAGATAGAAGAACCTGCTACAATGAAGATGCCAATCTGGAATGCTCAATAGATGGCCAAGAAGATAGAAAATGAATAATAAGTATGAGATGCTACAAAATGCTCCCGACAATACAAAATAATCCTCCAAAGGCTGGATATAAGATGAAGACCAATGCACAGTGCCAAACCCCTCAAGCTGGAAGATGCCACGTCCTGCTACAGTACTGAAGCTCCTCAATATTTCGGCCCTGCTACCAAAGATGTCTAATCATCTCAAGAAAGGTGTCAAATAGTAGATCAGGTGATGGTAAGAATAACCCAGGTGCCTGAATCTCCAAGATCCCTCTCAATCGTTGTAGATTTGAAATCCCCCACTGAATGGTGTGCCCCACTGGATGACTGAAGCCCTGGATAATTCGACCCTGCTGAAGGAAGCCTCCAAATGCTATGAAACTCTCCAAAAATATAGATCGGGACACTACAAGTCACTAGGTGAAATCTCAGGGTCAGATCTGATGTATAACTCCTCCAAACTGACTAGATCTGAATCTTAGAAACGCCCTCCTTCTCTTCAATTCGTCTCACTGCTCTAAGAAATAATATGAACCATGAAACTCTCTCAGAAAGCACTAGGAATGATGGTGAATACCTTGCAAGAAGAACCCAAGTGACGGAATCCAAAGACCCTGCCAATCTCCTACAATGAATCTCTATCCAAGGATGGTGCGCCCCTCTTGCTGGAAACCCTCAACTGGTGCGCCCTCTCTCTATCTACACATGAAACTAATGTAGAATCCCCCTGCAACTGAGTAGATCTGG
>JASDQU010238911.1:16674-32376 GCA_032191745.1 Picea mariana
GGAATATGATCATCAATGCAAGATGGACCCCACAATGCCTCTCAAATACCCCTGTACTCGCTCTAGCATCCATCTGGCTACTCTGTTCATCATAAATCTCTGCCCTGTGATGATGTCCCAAAGTGGGGACATTACAAGATATGCTAGGATATTTTGAAGATGTTTATGAATTCGGATGTTATGATACATGCATTTGGTTTAATATTACGACTAATGTAATTGTGACTATGATGATGCATGTTATGTATAGAAAGGAATTGGATGTATTGAGGAAGATAGTTGCCAATGATGGGCAACCTCAATCGGAGGATGACTATGAAAGGGTTCTTGTTGAAATATTATTGAAGGGACTTTAAAAGTCCCCATGGAGCACCACTGATGGGGTAATATCAGAGGGGGTACTAGCATCCATACCCGATATACAAATGTTCATACCTATGTGGCACAAGGCATGAAGGAATTGTGTAAGAATCCCTTCTGAAATGTTTTACGGTCTTAATTTTATGTATGAAACGTTGAAAGGCAGTTGTATGCCTTGGATACCCAAGTAGGGTATGACTCGGGAAGAAGAACATGATTGATGGAGTTATGAATCTCTGGTAGTAAACATTGTTTGTAACCCTAGGAAGAATTCATGAACTGATATGTCATGAATGCATTGACAATCAAGGAATGCGTAAAGAAATTCATGTGCAAATTTTGAGTTCATGTGTACTGATTTGGGAGTGTGATCGGCCTATAGCAAGCAGTATGGTATTGATATAAGAATGAAAGAAAATGAATAAACCATATGAGGAAAAGGTTGGTTAAATTCCAACACCCCATGGCCAAGAACTGGTCATAAAGTGAGACGAACTTGAAACTTGAAAAATAATGCAAGAGTGCATTGGGTATGAATGTGGCCATGGATATTGGTACATTTGTTAAAACCCTTTGAAATGTTGAATTACGTTTTGAAAAGTTTGGTATGTTGAGATGAGGCATAGGCAAGGAATGGGATTTCCTTTTATGTTTATATAGATGTGATGAACTGTTAGTATGCATGGTTTTGAATATATATATATACATGGATGCATGAGAGACTAATAGTTTTGTTTGGTTGTGGAAAGAATTAATTGCAAGAAGCAAAGGGGTCATGGATATGGCATTGATGTAAGCCCACAAGAAAGACCGATTGTCTGCTGAGCCAAACTGCAAGGAATGGTATTTTCTCTTGAGAAAGTGAATTTGATTGTTAGTATGCAAAATTCTGAAATTGTTGTGATGACGTTGTAAAGGTGCAATAAAAATGTATGTGCATGAGAACTAACAGCTTGATTAGCTGAGGAATTATTGCAGGAAGCAAAGGGGTCTTGGATATGGAAGCATTGAAAGCCCATAAGGAAGGCCAATTGCCTATTGAGCCAAACCGTTATGGGAAGGAAAGTCCCATAATTATGAATCTGGTTCCTGTGCGGGACAAACATGAAAACAAATTGTGGAATGGGAAATCTGTAGGTGACAGATTTGCAATAAAATTCTGAAAGTTAGAATTTATAATGATGTCTCATGAATCTTGTATACCTATGATACAAGTGAGAAGAAAAGATCTGTCCAGAAAGGACAGATGAAGGTTGTCAAAGCTGAAGATGATGAACATGGCTACTACTGAGCCATGAAAACCCCGTGATGATCCATGATCGCCTAAAAAATTATTGTGTTGAGGTAACACAAGCTGGAGGGATGCCTCGACAGAGCAAGTCTGAGGGATGCCTTGACTGTAAGACTCGATAGAGTCTTTAAAATTCTTTTTGCACGAGAAAACCTTGGCAGGGAAAGACAGATCATCCGAGGGGCTATATAGCAGTGAAGGGGATGCCTAAGCCTGGGTCTGGAGGGTGAGTGACCGCAAGAAAGAGGAGACCTTAATATTTCTTGTAAACTATTGGGATAATGCACATGGTGGGTAGTTATTCTTGTGCGAGAAAACCTTGGCAAGGCAAGATGGATCGCCCGAGGGACTGTATAGTAGTTAAGGGGATGCCTGAGCCTGGGCTTGGAGGGTGAGTGACCGCAAGGAAGGTGAAACCATGATATCTCTTGTGAGCTATTGAATTGGAATCATGCACCCAATGGGTATGTTAAGGAAAAACAATGAGCTTGGATAACAAAAAAACCATGTGGATAGAAATCCACAAACTGCACAGATAAGTATTGTGTTGGATTATGAAATTTCCTCTTGAATTTTGAACAATAGTAAGATGTTTTTGCACAAAATTGTGATTAATGTTCTTGTTCTCTAAGAATTATTGAAGGCAAGTGACGAAGACTAAGATCCTGAAAGAGGACCTGACCGAGGACAAAGGTCAAGACTTCTGAAGTGGCTGAATGAGAAAGGCATGATAGGTGTTTTTGAGAAAGAACACCGAGGATAATGTTCCTTTAAGGGGAGGGGAATTGTAACACTTTGTTTCCCCCAATTTTTAATTAATCATAAAATATGAATTACCATGCTAAAGCATGAGGACAATGTAAATGTATTATTGTTTGAGTTGCCAATAACTGACTGTGGGGGTGAAGCCTTGAAAGTATTGGCCATGATATCACTAGAGGAAGGAAATCAGTGAATGAAGAAGGGATCGGTGGTTGAATTACCAAATACCCCCATGAATGGGGGCATGGCATAGCTGCAGGAAGTCAGCCCAAAGTACCACAGGGTCTGGTAGACAAGGCGGACCTGAGCTTCCTTCTAATAGAAGAAAGGTGACAGTTATACATGAGCAGACAACAAGACAGGAGGGGAAGCTCGTAAGGGAGATGCATGGAGCTCTCCTAGAGAGCATGATCAGAAGGCTACGAGTATGATTCTAGGGTGAGCATCTAATGAACCTCTTCAAGGCCATAACCGAGAGAAATTTCTGAGAACTGTAGAGAACAAAACCTGAACAAAAGCTGAATTGAAAGAGAATCCCTGAGAAATGCGAGAGTTCCCTGGTGATATCATGGCTTGGCATGGGGGTGTCCAGAGTGATAAGATTGAATGCCTTTGAGCCTATTGTCGGGTGGAAGGATGAACATCCACAGTCAGTTGGTTGGCGGAAACCTGTAATAGATAAGTGATTTTCTACCCTGTGTAATTTAGCCGTAACTGTGTATGAATTGGTTATACTATGTATGTTTCAGGAATTGTGCATATTTCTTAATGGATATACTGTATCCCTTTTATTACTTCTTGGTTGTATAATTAGGCTGGTAATAAATCATATGGTTAGGATATGTTTCATACTTGTAAATACTTGTGTCTTGTGGTGGCATAAGCCAGAGTTACGAACTGTGTGTTCGTCAACCGTGGACATGGTTTCATGTGCACATGTCAACCTTCCTAATAGTTTTGAGTCCCTTGGAGGATGAAGCCTGTTAAGCTCAGGAGAGGTAGTGCAGATATGCACAGGCTCCCCATGAGGCTAGTAGAGACCGATACCCATTTAAGTCCTAGACTTGATGATTGAGCACAAGGGGAGCATGGAAGACTCTTCTAAGAGTCAAGTCCAGGAGAAAGAGAACAAAGATATTAAGTCCTTCATATCTGATGAAGCTCAAGAAGGATAGCGAATTTCAAGTATAGAAAGTGAGTATTTCTTTGTTTGGAAGATAAACGGACAAGATCCTTTTAGGAGGATTTGAGGTCTTCCATGACCATTATATTTGAAGAAGGAGTGTAAGTGTTAAACACCTCAAATCCTTCAGTCTTCATAGGTTTGACTGTTATAGGATAAATCCGTGAGTGCAGACACAAACCGATCTCCCTAGATCCACCTGGATCTAGAACAAAACAGGACAGAATAATACTCTTTCCCTAGATCTAGACTATTGAATGAACTAAGAAGCAAGGATCATGATCATACCTTATGAACGCTTCCTTGGGTCTCTATTGTTCCAAGCTTCGCTCCAATTCTCTTGTTCCATTCAGATCACAACAGTACAAGCCAATCGAAGTGAAGGCAAATCAATATATTCAATAGCTAATCTATACATATGATCAAGGAATTATGTAATAAAGTGACATCATCTTTATGGGAAAGGGACATATTGCTGTATTAAATTGATAGAAAGTGAAACTTACAACCTGAGCCTTGATGTTGTAGATCTCCTTTCGATGGCTCCTATCTTTGACACACACACTTGCTCATGCATGAAGAAAATCAACCACTCTTGATGACCTTGCTGGTGTCTCTAGCTGATGTAGCATCAATCCTTCATACAATCTTCCACTAATTCTCCAATCAATCTCTTGCTAGTTTGCTTCTAACCTTTTCCATGAGCATTCCCCTTAATATATAGGAGAGGATAAATTAGTTACTTGGATAGGAATGATCCCAAGATATCAGGAAAACCAGTATTTGACAACCATTCGAATGCCAACTCATCCTTCTAGAAGATCCCCTTCTAGAAGGTTCGAGATTTTATCTTTTTTCCTTCCTTTAGAAGATGTTCACACCCTGATAGTTAGGTACAGTGTGAACCCCTCGCAATCCATCTTAATGCAGCCTGTGAGAATCATGGATTCTCGTAGGCAAATATATAGGCAGCCTGTAAACCTCCCTTAAAAATATGATTTCTGGAAGCAGACAAATGTAACTTTTCTCAGGAAAGTGTTCTAGTGAAGAGCCTGATTTCTCCATCATCATCACTTCATCATGATAACCAAAATTATGGATAACATCGAGGGACATCGATAGATGCAATTCGTTGGATCAAGGGAAGTTACAAGGAGGATAATGATGGGAACCACTCCACTCCCAAAGCCCAAGAAGAATGGGAGTCGTTGATCCAGAAGAGATCTGAACTATTGGTTCATCTCGTGGGATCAGATATCAAGAGCTGAGAGGATGTAGGTCCTTAGTTTCCAAAGTTATGACATGCGAAATCGTGACTCGATCACAACCGTAGATCATGGGAGGATCTAGACCATCTGATCAGAGTCCAGACAGGAGAGAATGTGCATGAGAAGAATATTAGATATGGACTGTTGGATCTGGCATGCGAACCAACAATCGTTGGATCTGGAGGAATGTGCATGAGGTAAGTTCTGATTTGATCGTGGTCATCCATTAAGGAGGACATGTGGCGAGATCTCATCATTTCGCTGACTCGTAGAGTAAGAAGATCAAAGAGCGTAGGAAGGAGACCAGATAGTAGTCATCATATATGAACGTAGAGGGCCGACAACCATCATATCTGAAAGCGCTGCAAGGAGTTAAACGAACGATGGAGACACTTCGGGAAGGAGTGTCAATCTGTTGACAATTATCATATCTGTGGANTGCTCATGCCAAGAAGAGATTTTTACATTCGATGTTTGAAGGAATAAAGGGTGGAGACCCCTTCAAACTCGCGATACGCGAAATCCTGATGGGAACTCAGACCGTCAGATTTCAAGGAGGACACGAGTCAGCCGATGGAAGAAAAACATAGAAGAGACACATGGTAGTCAAGCAGAGTTTTGTTTACCTGCGATTTTGAGTGGTCAAAGGGGAGGACCACATGGACTCATGATCTACGAAAATAGAAATGATATCGGGGCCATTGGTTCAAGAGAAATATACACCGTTGATTTCTCAGGAGGAATTTTGTCATTTCATGGATCGAGAAACGAAAGGGAGATACTTTCGACCCTCATGCAAAAAATCATGAAAAGGAAATTGCGATTAGTTCCTAACCATTCAATCGAGGTGGACTGTGGACTGTTGATCTGAGGTATCGATATTTTGAGAATCGAGAGTGTGGAGAAACCAACTCCTCGGAAGTCGCAAAATGCGAAGTTACGATAAGAGACAGGGAGATTTGGACTGAGAAATCACGGGAATCGTGGACTGTTGATCTGACGTGGGGAAACTTCGGGTTTCAGAACTTGGAGTGTTGGGACACCTTGCATCAAAATCCCCGAGGTCGTGAAATGCGACGCGTCGTTAGGGTTAAGCTGGTGGTCATGGGAATGGTCACGTGAGTAGAGGGAGATAACGGTCATTAGGCCCCTTTTTGAACTCTATAGTTGGGGGAGTCAGGGGTGACTCATACATCGAAGTCCCGACATGCGAAGTCTTGAAGCACCGACTGTGTAGGCCTATGGGCACAGGGCGGTGGTCCCATGGAGGAGGCTCACACGTGGTGTTATTTTGCACTAGTCTAGCTTCATAGAAAGGACTTGTGGATATATTGTAAGGATCCTAGCAAGGAGCCAAAGAGCCCTTTTGGCTCGATGATTAAGAAAAGTGAAATTTTTCTATGCCCGGTAATGGGTGTGTGACAATTTCCTTGTGGATAATAGTTTGATGATTGCCCCATAATAATTCCATATTGTCCACCGAATTCTGAAAAAAATTGAACCAATGAAAATTGAACTGTTATCAGTGATAAATTTATCCTGGACATCGAATGTTGACAAGATATTATCTTTGAGGAACTTAATTAACTCTTCAAAATCAAATTTCTTCAATGCAACTTCCTCTGTCCATTTTGTAAAATAATTTGTGGTGGTCAGAATATACATGTGTCCTTTGCTTGAATTTGGATTTATTGGCCCGATGACATCAAGTCCCCTTTGAGAGAATGGTTGTTCTACGATTATGGGTTGTAAAGGCATCACAAATCTCTTCATTTTTCTTGAAAACTATTGGCATGATACACACTTCCTTATTGTGGCATATGAGTCTCTAAAAATTTATGGCCAATAGAATCCATCTCTTATTATCTTGTGGGTGGTTGTTGTAGGTGCAAAATGTCCACCACATATTCCTTCATGGAATTCTTTCATTAGTTCTTGGACCTTGTCTTCATCAACACATCTTAGTAATATTCCATCATAATTCCTTTTGAACAATATATCAACAATTAGCACATATTGATTTTCCTTCATCTTCAATGTTCTTCACTCCTTTGGGTTCATGATGACAGAAAGATGCCCGGATCTCAAGTAGAATACAATGTCTCTGTACCATTCTGAATCAGCCAATGGTTCTCCTACTAAAATTGAAATCATTCCATCCACTGAATCATTGTTCGCGATGAGTTTTCACAAAAATTGTCCTTTGACAGCCTTTAAAGGTTTAATTTCAATATCATACTTGTGTATCTTTGCCAGCTAGTTGTCCCATTTTCCTTCTCTCAATTGTTGATTCAGAAGCATGTTCACTGGCGAGGATGGAACATAAGCAATAACATGAGAGTTTAGTGTGTACGTTCAAAAGTGCACTACCACTTTCACAAAGGCCAAGGCTTGCTTTTCCAATTCTGAATACCTCAATTCGTAGTCATGTAGGGTTTTTCTCATGAAACGAATTGGGAGTTCTTCACCTTTGGTATTCTTCTGAGTAAGAATCGATGCAACAACTATTTCTGTAGTGAACGAATAGATGATGAAATCCCTTTGAAAATATGGACTAATGAGGACTGGAGCTATGGTGATTTCTCCTTTGATATTATTGAAAGCCTCTTGAGTATTCGTTGTCCATTCAAACATTTTCAACTTTTTCAGCAACAAATTGAACGGCTTCGCACAAAATTAATTTTGTCAAAAAATGATTGAAATCCTTTCTTGGATGTCGAGGTGTTGAGTTCATTTATTTCTTTAAATCTTTCTGGATCTATCTAAATCCCTTCCTTTCACACAATATAACCCAATAGTTTTCCTTGATTTATAGAGAATAGACATTTCTTTGGATTTAGAGAGAAACCATATAACCTGCATCTGTCAAAAACTTTTTTCAAGTGATGGATATGATCACCCCTTGTTTTTGAATGCATTGTCAAGTCATCTTGATAATCTGCCATGAATTTTCCTATCAACCAAATGAATGCATGATCCATGTCCCTCTAGAATGTGGCTCTAGCACTCTTCAAACCGAAGGGAATCCTATCATATGCATATGTCTCCCATGGTGTTATGAATGTTTTCTTTTCTCTATCTTCCTCAACAACCAAGACTTGATTATAGCCAGACAAACCATCCAACATGGACATGATGGTTGATCATGTGACTTGTTGGAGAAGGAACTCCATGTTTGGTAAAGGATAGTTATCTTTTATTCTTACTTTATTAAGATCCCTGGAGACCACACACATCCGAATTTCCAAGGTCTTCTTTCTTACTATCATAGGGTTTGAAATCCATTTGGAAAAATCTAATGGGAGATATTATTCCGACATTTTTTAACTTATCATATTCAATCTTTACTAGAGGTTTCAATTTGGGGTTCATCATCCTTGTTTTTTTCTTGACAAGATTTGCTTATTATCTCAAAGGAATGATGTGTTGAAAAATTGTTTCGTCATAAGCTTTCAAATCATCATAGGTCCATGTAAACACATCAAGATATTCTTTAAACAATGCCACATATTGATCAACCTCCTCAATGGTGCAAGCAACTCCCAAATTGACATATTTTGTGGAACTATCCATTCCAATATTGACCTTTCTTGTTTCTTGCAACTTTCGAAGTGAAACTTCTTCCAGGAGATTCTTAGAACGATCATATTTCATAAAAGAGATTCAGATTGAATGCAATATTTTGGGACAACAGACACATGATTGTCTTCATCATCATCATCGTTCAACAAAAAATTATTCAACTGTTCATCATTCTCAAACATTTATAAATATTCCATGTTATCAGGTACAGAAGGTCAAAATGATCTTTCTACTTGAAAGGATGTGTTGCTTTGTATATCATCTGGGTTTGATAATGAAGCCACCAAGGCCAATGAATCTACCTTCTTATTCTTGTCCCTTGGAATGAAGCAAATGTTGAAAGAACTAAACGATTACATCAATTCGTTAACTCTTTTGAAATATAACTTGAGTTTCTCCTTCTTGATTTTATACTTATGGGTGACCTGATTAATCACCAACTCAGAGTTTCCAGTAAAAATTATATGTTCTATCTTCATTTATTTTGCAAGAACCATCCTCTGGATTAAAGCTTCATATTCTGCCTCATTATTCGTGCATGTGAATTTGAGTCTGATAGCATGCAGATGCATAATATTCTTTGGAATTACCAAGAAAATTCCAACTCCAGTCTCATAACATGAGCAAGCCCCATCGAATGACATCCTCCAATAACCTTCAAAAAGATATTCTTGATTCTCCGTATCTTGAACTTCCTCGAGGCCTTCACTATGTTCCATGTCTAGAATGACATAATTTCCATTTTCTGCATCTATATAATCTTCCATTAACTCGTTATCCTTATTTCTAAAAGAGAATGGTTTCTTGGGTTCACGAGGCACCTTAATCATGGTTCCTTCTTTTCCTGGTAGCATCATGTAGCTTCCATAATTCATTATATTTCCCTTGATCATGGAAAACCAATATATTCCCATATATGTCGTAGGAAGGTCTACCACAATAATAATGAAAATCGTAATAATATGGGGGGCCATCGTGATCCAAGCATAAAATTTCTTGATTTCTCCATACGCTGGCACTTTTCTATTTGGTACAGTTCATACCTAATGCTTCCATGACCGCTGGTGGAATGATATTATTGGTCGCACCAATATAAACTAAGAAATTATGAAGTGCAACATCATGATTTTCAATTGAAATATAAAAGGGAGGAATTTTACCTCTTAGCTTGGCAGTTGACTGGTTTTGGCTTTGTTTTGGACTGGTAAAAACAACTTCTACTTTTTTGGACAGATCATCCAACAATAACAAAATATTTTCCATTTGTTGGGGAATTTTCACCACTTATGTAAAGGGAAGAGTTATCCTTAAATTATTTAAATCCTCTACAACATTGTATGTCATATGATTGGAGTTTAAAATCAGGTGCTTCTTTTACTTCCAAAGTTTTCTGTCACTTTTTCATTCACCCTTTTTTCGCTTTCTTTTTCTTTTTCTTTTTATTTTTGGTTTTCCTTATCAGAGTCGCCTTTATTCTTGTTTACAGATCCTCTCATCTGGGTGATGTTTTCTTGCGAGTTGGGATCATTGTCGCGCTCCTCAAAGATATACATGGATGTATCGCATCCATCTGTCTTTACAGTTTTAGAACTTTCATCAGGTGAGTAATAATTATCTTTCTCAACCATTTGTTCATTGTACATATCATTCAGAATAGTTGCATTGGGGGTTGGCTGTGGGGGTTGGCTGTCTAGGAACCCTTGGTCTTTGTGGATTATCCATATTTTCAAACCTCGCTCTATTTTCTTGGGGAGGGTTCCTTCTTTTCTCTTAGACCGGTATTCTCGGATTTTCAACATAATTATCCCCCCTTATTAGTCTGGTTATCTCGTTCTACATTTGCTTGATAGTTCTATTCATTTGTGCAATTTCAATTATCTTCTTAGTTTCTTGTGCCACCACAGGGTCAACCTTTACATCTGGTATGGTTCCCTTGAAGAAACCACCTCTGATTGTTTGGTTTTGAGCCATTCATGGTTTGAATTCTTCATTCTTTCTTGAACTAGAGGCTCCTTGATTATCCATACTTAATCCTCCCAGCTGCCTTTGTACTTTTCCCAGTATAATGTCAGGGTAGACACCTATTTCAATCATAATTTATTCTATCTCAGTGCCCTTAGTCATTTTCTCCTCCAAGGTATCCATTTGGGATGTTCTGATAGCATATTTCACATTCGGGGGCATTCCAATCTTGTAACAATAGAGAAAGACTGGGTCATTCGGTCTTTTATCTTCTGGAATCTTACTCAAAGTTTTATTGAACCTGAGATATAAATATCGTATTCTTTCATTCTTCCTCAAACCAATTTGGGTGAAATCGGTGAGAAGGATATGATAAGAAATTGGAGGGGCGAACATAGTCAGAAACATGGCTTCAAGGTCATTAAATGAGTGGATCGATCTACTAGGTAATGTCGTGTACCATTCATATGCTCTTCCTAATAAGGTTTGCAGAAACAAACTTACCATGACATAATCATACTCAACATGATGAAAATCACAAACATCAAGGAACATATGGAGTCAGGGATGATTTTAGGGGATAAATTTCGCTCATGGGCTAATTTTCCATGGTTTTTCCAAAAATGAGATTCGCTTTTTTAAAAATGATTCGCCCAAATTCTATAGGATAAAATTATTTTACCTTAAAAATCGCCAAAATTTTATAAAAACTACATAAAATCCTTAGAAATTTGACTATTTTTACAAAAATATCGCCAATCATTTATAGTTGTCATATGAAGGATTAGTAAGATTCACCAAGGTTTCTACATTTTAAAATAAATTCCCATCCTTAAACTCATCCCTTGTTGCATCAATTTCTCCATCTCTGTAAAATTCCTTCAAAGTACTCTTAGGGAGAATAAGGAGATCATGTTGCTGACCTAGAATATTTAGAGGGGAATCTCTTAACCTCCTTTGATTTTCAAACCCTGGGTTTCCTTGATTTCTTGCAACATCTTTTCCACCTCCTTGTCTCTCTTCATGATTCTCATCTCGCGGTTGTTCATTTCTTTCTTCCATAACCGTAGATGTTCCAAGAACGTGACTTCCACTTCTTAGAATACATAGTTGCTTTCTTTTACTTTTGGTAATGGGTCCTTTGTATTTGTCCAGCTTCAATATCAACCGTGTCCTTGTGTTGCTCTAGCTAGTCTTTGATTTCTCCGGTCTTTTTTCTCTTCTCTCCTCTGTCTTTAGAGGATTTCTCTTTCTTCTTCTTGGACCAAGGTTTGCCAAGACCTTCCTAGTTCTTCACAGGTATTGGCTATTGATATTACCAAATTTTATAATCGGTGTAAGATGCTTCGTTGGTTATTCAATCCAATTTCCAGGTGGGGCTGGTCAGCCTTGGAAAAAATCATATATTTTTTCAAAAAAAAAAAAACCTAGACCATATTTCATATTTCAATTCATTCCCCAATGGAGTCACCAGAAATGTCGATGCTTGAATCTGTCAGGACCGAAACGAAAACCTCACGAGGATTTAAATCCTCCTGCATTTTTATAAAGGTGGTACTCCTCTTTAATTTAAGATTTTCTTAGAATTATAAATATTCAAAATATGGGACTTTACATAAGTCCGTTGTGGTAAATCAAAGAAGTAAAAATATTGCAAGAAAGATAAAAGGAAAATGGTTTCTTTTCCTTTTAAAGAAATTTCCCGAGCAAGGACCAGGAATCCCACACTTCACACATTTATATCAAGGGAAATACCATGTAATGCTTCTTCAATGTCCTAATTTTTCATGGAGTAGTCCACTATCCAATTTTCTATGTCGTCCTTATCATATTCAAGTATACCATATAACTTTTCAACTGACAACCCTTTAAAAATCTCAACTTGTTCGTCAAACTGTTGTTTTGTTAGGAACAATGAGTTGAGGATTAATTTGGGGCCTTGGATTTCGTTAGTGCTTCTGGCTAAGTCTACCTATGTAAGCATTTTGAATAGTTCTTCCCTCCTTGATATATCCTGGCTACATGCTTGAACAATATTGTTCAAGGTTTTTATCTTTTCTTTCCATCACGTGTTCAAGTGTTTTATCCGGATTGGAGAAGGCATATCCTCCTCTCTTCTCCTTAGTTCTGACATATAGGAAACTTTGATTCCAATTGGTACCACAACATCAAGGTAAAAAACTTCTTCATTTTTTAGGTCGGCTTGCAAATACTAATGAATGGAATGCACCCTCGTGCCAAAAGAACCCATGTTTTTCGAAATTTCCCAAGCCTCTGTGATCAATGGCATTCTTTTCTTAATATTATTCTCCACATAGATCGTGGATGATGTAAGTAGGCTTGAGGATCCCTTTAATTTAGAAGTGGGTGTGGTGGGTCTGACTATTGTCAAAGGACTACAAAGAAGTGGAAGGGGAATTAAGGTGTCTTCCATTTCCTTGATCCTTTCCTTCAACTTTTCATTTTTCTCTTCAAGACCGTCAATGGAGTCGTCCAGAGCATCCTCGTTCACTCTGTGAATTATAGAAATATGAGAAGGCCTCATATTTCTTAGGTTAACTTCTGAACGAGATTTCTCTTCACATTACTTTTTTCAATAATCAATTTCTTAGATTTGATGTCAAAGACAATGCTCTGAAATGCAAACGACTCTTCTTCATCGAAGGTCTCATTCTCAATAATTTCCAATCATGGATTCTAGTGGGTTGTGTTCCCTGGCTGATTCAATGTGGGGAAAATTTTATCGATGTCATCTTCGAGCTCCATATATTCAAGGGATAATCTATTGATATCACTCTCTATGCACTAGTCTACTTCCTCTTGCACTACATTTTTCCTATTTTTCCTCAGAGAAAGTTTGTGCGAGCTTTAAATTTTTCCCAGAGGGGGATTCTTTTCTCCTCCTCCACCTAAACTATTGTTGGTCACTTTTCTAGATGGGTGGGCCACTAGAGCATTGCTTCCAGCCATTGTAGTTTTAGGAGTAATAGTTGGGGACTGGGCGCTCTTCTCACTGGGACCTTTTCCTTTTTTCTTGTAAAATTCAATAGTACTAAGTATTGTCTCTAAATATCTAGCATTATGAGCAGGCACACCTAGGTTATTGTCTTCTTCTTCATTCAGAACAGTATGAATAAATGAATTTTTGAAACCTACTGCCAGTATATGTTCCACAAAAGTTCCATTAGGGTCAAACCCTTTTATCTTTTCAGCATATTTCAGATTCAGATTGTGGAAGTGGTTTGTAAATTCATTGATTTTGTTTATATTTCTAAATATAAAATCCCCAACTTTCCAAGGCAAAGGTATGAATTGCTTTTTCCGTTTCTCATGGAAAAAGTGAAACCATAAATTATACTTCCTTGTGACTTCCGTAACAAACATTTTATCAGTTACATGGCATGGAACGAAAGAGGGATTTTCCTTAGAACTGAAAATCTTGATAATATTGTAATTTTCAATTTTCTCCAACGTCCCCTTTTTATATAGGAATTTATTTTCTTGGTCAGATATTCAGGGGGTATCTTTTCCAAACAACAATCCTTTAAAAAATGAGACAAAATCATTGAAAACTTCATAAAAATGCAAGGAAGCTTTGTGCATCCATAACGCTTGTTACCGTAAGGTCACTGGGTCAAGTTCACAGTTCACCTTCATACATATAGACAATTTTAGAAATTGACAGCAATGTGCTATCGCAAACACCAAATAAGAAGACATGACAAATTTCTTTTCCTTTTTGTACTGTGACAATTGGGAGGAGATTTCAATGGAAAACAATTTTTCCCCATCTAAAATAGCTTTCTCTTTGACTGTAAAATATAAGATATAAAGAATCATACAAGAAATGTTGGCGGTACTTTCTTGGTCTGTCACCCCAGTGAAAAACCAAGCAATTTCACGAAAGGGGTTCTTTGACGATTCGACCTGCAACCTAGTAATATCTTCAGGGACATCCGTGGGATTCTCCAGGAGGTAAGTCTTATCTCAGGGAGCTTCAACATCTTACGAAACAATTGATGTGAAAGAGAGACAGAAGAATGGTCTTGAAGAATGGAAAAAATAATTTGGGAAAATAGAAAAGGGGAGGGAAATTTCAAAAGCGAGAATTGATCTCAACAATACCCAGGGTACATCATTAGTCCCAACCAATTTCATCAGAAGGTCGATTAGCGATGTGTTATTTCTGTGCACATGTTAATGAGTTTTACTTTTCATTTCACAATAAAAAATTTATCATAGAATTTCCATATACAGTAATGATTGTATAATGTAATTAGCGATCGATTTATTGGATCAATGCGATCATAATAAAATAATCACTTCTTCGACGAAATTAATATAGATATAAATATTTGTAGGAGTGAAATTTTATTTACCATTCATTCATCTCGTGTGAATTCCATGTATCCGACAACCATACCTTGCTACTGATAGTCCAATTTCGACTGGGATAACAATGCAATGGGGTAATATATATATATATATATTTTATTTTTTATTTTTTTTAAATCTACATAAGATGGTCCAATACAATTTTCTTAACAATCACTAGAATAACAACTAATAATAATTCAAATTGAATGGCAAGATTCTAACCACAAAATTTTACAACAAGAGTAACAACTGAAGGAAATAATTGGTACTAAAGAAAACCATGTTTTAATTTACAAACAGGGATTTATAAAATTTCCATCCAAAACTCTTACAGCCTTAAATGATCAAATATTGATGTTTGAAATTTATACTAAAATAAATACATTAAGCAACTAGATTTCATGATTAAATAATAAATTACCAAAATGTTAAGGTACCGTAACCAAGGTTTGTCGAAATTGATGATGATTCTTTGCCCGCTAATCTGCAAGATACCAGATATATAAAATATGCAGAACAGAAACGAAATGCTAGAAATCACCTTCTTCAAGCAAGAAACATGAAAAACAGGATGTAGCTTCGACTGACTGGGCAGAGCTAACTGATATGCGACTTGTCCCACACGCTTTAGAACTATGTAAGGGCCATAAAATTTGGGGGCTAGCTTCTGACACTGCTCGGCCTTGAGGGAAGTTTGCTTATATGGTTGCAGCCGCAGAAACACCTGATCCCCTTCTACAAATTGACGTTCCGAGCGACCTTGATCTTCTTGCTGCTCCATTCTGTTCTGGGCCATGACCAAGTTCTCCTTAAGGGTACGAAGGATATCCCCACGGACTGTAAGTATTTGGTTGACCACCTGGACCTTCGAGGTACCCGATAAGTATGAGAGAATTGACAGTGGCTTCTGTCCATAC
>JASDQU010238912.1:5274-16952 GCA_032191745.1 Picea mariana
CATATCAACCATGTCATTCTAGGCACCTCACAAGCCTGCCTCTAGTCACCTCACAAGCCTAGACATTAGTGGCCATGATTGCCAAGGATTTAGGTTATTTCATGGGTTTTATTTTGATTCTACATGTACCCCCTCCCCCTCTCCAACAAAATTTTCCCTTCCCCTCACAAAGTTCATCTCTAATCTATCTCACTTGCAACCTTTCCCCTCTCACAAATTTCGGCTCTGGTTTTTTCATCTGCAACCTAACCTCTCTCACATAATTTGGCTCCAATTCATCTCGTATGCAACCTCTCCTCTCTTACAGAGTTGAAATTTGGTCCCATCAACATCCTCAACTTGGGTCTCGTCAATGACCTTTGTTCTAGTCCCAAATTTGTCCTTGTCCTTCAATTCATTTTGAGGATTTTATTTCGAATTCTCGTCTCATGTGCAACCTCTTTCCTCTATGATCAAGTTTGATTCTAGTCCCATTTTCAACATCGTCTCTAGTCCCATCTTGCACTATCTTGGTAAGTTTTCTTGCAATTCCTATTCTTAAAAACTTGTAATTTTTTTAAATTCAAAATAGTTGGTTTTTTTTTAGATTCGGGATAGTTATTTTTATTTATATATAGAGAGAGAGATTAAAATACCGAAGTTATGTCGTTACACTAGGATTATACTTTCATTTTTATGTAATACATGTAATTTACATCATGCTAGTGTTATGAAATTACACTAAGGAATACAATATCTTGTAACTTTGAGTTTTAAGTATGAGATATTTGAGGTTGACCTATCAAATTCTCTTTTGATCTTGATAGCAATACTGTTTTAAAATTATTTGAGATGATCAAACTATTCTCTCCTATTTTTCATGAAGAATAGATGGATGTATTTATATATGATTAAGAAGATTGTACATGATGTTGATCACAATTTAATTTTGATGTTGAAGCCCTCCAATATTTTATTATTGTAAAAAGACTTTTGTTGCACATAGAGATCATATTGGGTTATTGAAGAACCATTTTCATTTAAATCTAAGCAATAAATATTTGGGGTTTGTTGTCTAGCACTCTCCCTACTCCAAGATATTCAAAGATATATCTTTTAGCCAAAGAGGAGAACCACATCTCTAAAAACGAAGGGGGACTAATGTCCTCATGAGGTTGTCGTTTCGGTATGATGGATTCAAGCTCAATAGGTTTCTTCACAGCCATGTTTTCTACCACGGTTGATTATGGTTGGACATGGCCAACCTTGGGTAACCATGTTTGACTCTGATTAAATATGGCTCGTAATCACACAAGTTGTAGGCTGGGAAAATCCCAACCCAACCACCAAATGGTGACAACTTTGAGAACAACCACCACTATGGAGATATGAATGCAATCTGCCATCCATCACATCTCAACCATGTCATTCTAGCCACCTCACAAGCCTACCTCTAGTCACCTCACAAGCCTAGACATTAGTGGTCATGATTGCCAAGGATTTAGGTTATTTCATGGGTTTTATTTTGATTCTACATGTACCCCCTCCCCCTCTCCAACAAAATTTTCCCTTCCCCTCACAAAGTTCATCTCTAATCTATCTCACTTGCAACCATTCCCCTCTCACAGAGTTTGGCTCTGCTTTGTCCATCTGCAACCTAACCTCTCTCACAGAGTTTGGCTCCAATTCATCTCGTCTGCAACCTCTCCCCTCTTACAGAGTTCAAATTTGGTCCCATCAACATCCTCAACTCGGGTCTCGTCAGTGACCTCTGTTCTGGTCCCAAATTTGTCCTTGTCACAAGCCTAGACATTAGTGGTCATGATTGCCAAGGATTTAGGTTATTTCATGGGTTTTATTTTGATTCTACATGTACCCCCTCCCCCTCTCCAACAAAATTTTCCCTTCCCCTCACAAAGTTCATCTCTAATCTATCTCACTTGCAACCATTCCCCTCTCACAGAGTTTGGCTCTGCTTTGTCCATCTGCAACCTAACCTCTCTCACAGAGTTTGGCTCCAATTCATCTCGTCTGCAACCTCTCCCCTCTTACAGAGTTCAAATTTGGTCCCATCAACATCCTCAACTCGGGTCTCGTCAGTGACCTCTGTTCTGGTCCCAAATTTGTCCTTGTCCTTCAATTCATTTTGAGGATTTTATTTTGAATTCTCGTCTCATGTGCAACCTCATTCCTCTCTGATCAAGTTTGATTCTAATCCCATTTGCAACATCGTCTCTAGTCCCATCTCGCACTATCTTGGTAAGTTTTCTTGCAATTCTTATTCTTAAAAACTTGTAATTTTTAAAATTCAAAATAGTTGTTTTTTTTTAAGATTCGAGATGGTTATTTTTTATTTATATATATATAGAGAGAGAGATTCAAATATCAAAGTTATGTCATTACACTAGGATTATACTTTCATTTTTATGTAATACATGTAATTTACATCATGCTAGTGTTATGCAATTAGACTAATGCTATACTTTCCTTTTTACATAATGTATTATTTACATCATAGTAGCGTCATATATAGATATATGTTGGATATATTCTTTGTCAATCTTGGAATTATATGAGAACCCACCTATTAAGCCCTAGACAAAACCCCATGTTATATATAAAACCTAGACAAAGCCCTGTGTTATATATATAACCTCGTATTAAGCCTTATATATTGAATTATTAGTCATTTTTCATAGCCATTTATGTTTTTCCATGGTTAGAATCATCTAACCCTAATAAAAATTGGTTAACTAGAAACAATTTAGTAAAAATAACAAATATCCAAACACTAATTTTATAATGCAACATCACGCATTGTGGAATGTGTATCTGAATGAGACAAAGCCCTGTAAGAACTGCACATACAAATTATACAAGAACCCCATGAGAAATAATTGACCCTCTTCTTCATCTCTATCATGTCATGAAGACAAAGGACGAAGAGAAAGACAAAATTAAAAATAAAGCTAAGAATGTGTACCTACATGTCTGTAGTCGGAAAGGAATTTGTATGGCCACTGCATTAAACCATAGCGCGAACATAATCCAAAGATTCGCTCAACTACAAGAGGAAATATCTAATTAAACCTAGTCTTTTCCATGTCATCTCGCCAACAATTACGCTTCATTGAAATCTAATATCATGGGTTTCACTCCACTTATCGATTTTCTCCTCTGTATCTGACAACAAAAAAAAATTGTCCGATCAAACAATTCAAACACACAAAAAAACAATTAAAAAAGAAAAGAAAGACCAACTAGAACACTAAATACAATAGAAAATCGACAAAGAAAGTGGAAAATTAACCAGAATGGCCACACTGCAGATCAAACAAATAACAAAAAAAACCAAGCCAAGCCAATGTCGAATACCAGAGAAGCCAAGATGATGAAACTATTACTGTGTTTGTTTCTGGAAATGTTTTTATATATGCTCCATTTCCAATGGTCACCAACCCTCTTATTTAAGTTTTTTTATGCCTGTTTTTTTATGATTTCAAATCCATCGTCATCACCTTTCAACATCTATGTCAAATTACAACGTGTGGCCATTATAATTTGGAACTTTGTTTATTTGATTCGAATGCAAATTACCGTGTGCAACCATTCTAATTCAAAACTCAGTTCGGTTCAATTCTAAAGATATATTTAGTTGGACAATAAACAATTATTGTCTGACAATAATTGTTTAACAATAAATTGAGTCATTCAATGCATTTTATATTTTATGTTTTGGTGTCATATAATATTAATTATTGAACAATTCAATGATTATCATCGCTATGTTATAACTAGCCTTGTGTTTCAATATTATTACATTCATGTTTGTCATTTATCATTTAATAATATGTACGAGTAAGCTTCACCATACAACACTCGGAAATTTTATGATGAGAATCTCTATTATTTGAATTGTAAATTGGTATTGATGATTTTCACATTATTATTAATTATGGTGAAATATGTATTGTTATTATTGTTTTTGCATTATTAAGTTTCATTGATAGAAGTAGAAGTATAGACATGAATGATTTTAAAAGAAGAAGATTACAATGCTTTTATGGTGATTTTGAGTATTTATATATCAATGTTGATTAAAGATTAAAATTAGTCATGAGATTATAAAGAATACAATATGTTAAAATGATAAGAGGAAGGTAAAAGCACATCACAAGGGAAAAATAACATGAAAGAAGGAAAAACAAAATAACTAGGAAACATCAATGCAACGAGATGGGGAACACCGAAGAAGCTCAAGAAGAAGGAGGTTCCCTAGCAAAACCATATTTCTCTAGAGAAACACTTCAAACATTCAACTCCATGAAGAAATGCATGATGGGTGTGAGGTCGTGGTAGTGATCAGATTTACGATACCTCGCAATTCTATCATGTGATCTTGGATGCTAGAGATGAGGCCTCTTCCTACTGGTGTAAGAGTGTTGAAATTAAGAGGTAATCAACCTAGTGCATGTTGGTTTTGGGAATCGACCTTTTCTAAGTTGTCGACGAAGATTGAACATCTCTCAGAGGAAGAAGGCTAGGGATCTATAGTCCTCATAAGCCATGAGTGTCTGAAGTGAACCAAGTAAATCTTTGAAGAGGAAAAAGGCCATCCTCTATTCTCATAATAGGGAGAGCATCAAAACACAAAGTGGTCATTAGTCTCGAGCTTCAAGGAGAAGACCTAGTAACTACGTTGCTCCCAAGGAATATAATGATATGTATCATTGCACAGATAATGGAAGTAAACTCTAAGTTGGGCAAGAGGGACCCTCAGGATGAAATGTAACTAAATATCAGTGTACCCTAGGTGTTGAATGAACCCATCACTACACTATAGACACAAATATAAGTAGTATTGAAGTTTGGGAGAAAGAGTTTCTCTAGGATCAAACCATGTGGACCAAAGGTAGGCTTTGTAGATCTTAATACAAATACATTTATTTATCTCACCTTTGGAAAGACCAGGACCATCCACTGAAAATCTACAGGGGAGTGGTCTATCAATATTAAGGTCAATGAGGTGAAGCAATGAAGAGGCTCTTTCATACCAACATGAACCAATCCTATGTTCTACCTACTCCATAGAGGATTTGAGAGTAAAATATGGATATCTAAGAGACCACTTTATGAGTTCTTCCATTTGAGCTTATGTATGATTGCCACTACAGAAAGGAACATTGAAGTAATGAATGGGACAATGTCAAATTCTGCAAGAATAATTGTCACCACTTTATGAGTTATTCCATTTGAGCATATGTATGATTGTCACTACAGAAAGGAACATTGAAGTAATGAATGGGACTATGTCAAATTCTGCAAGAATAATATCACAAGGCACTAAACTCTTGGCAGGAATATGTTTGGATAACATTGTGACAAGCAATATCTCTATATTGTTTCAATTTACTCTGTGAAGGTATGGTCCCCAAACCTCACACTGATACAAGATAGTAGGTGTGACCCATGAGTGAAAAATATGGATCTTTAATCAAAGGTCCTGACACTAAAACTAAAAACATAGATTTGCAAGAATGGTGAGTGTTGCATATATCTTGCTTAATATATCCTTCACTACTAAGGTCAAGGTAAAGTTTGGTTCAGAAAAGAGGACCCCCAAATATACACATGAAAAGAGGACCCCCAAAAATTGTTGTCTAGCACTCTCCCTACTCCAATATATTCAAAGATATATCTTTTAGCTGAAGAGGAGAACCACCTCTCTAAAAACGAAGGGATCTAATGTCCTCATGAGGTTGTCGTTTCAGTCCTGACGGATTCAAGTGTCAATAGGTTTCTTCACGGACATGTTTTCTACCATGGTTGATTATGGTTGGACATGGTCAAACTTGGGTAACCATATTTGACTCTGATTAAATATAGCTTGTTATCACACAAGTTGTAGGTTGGGAAAATCCCAACCCAACCACCAAATGGTGACAACTTTGAGAACACCTACCCATTGTCACCTTAGGCATGTATTCCCATCACTTTAGAGATGAAAGAATCACCTCAAGGGGGGAATCTCAGTGACCCTAGGGGAAACGAGATGGAAAGTGAAGAGATGTAGGAGAGTCCCCCTATAGGTCAATATAGAGAGTATGGAAAGGCTTGATAATGTTGATGTTTGGACAACATCGGGAAGACATTCTCTAAAGATAATAATTAATAATATAATTATTATTGATTATTAAATATAGCATATAATAAGTAAATGATAATAATAAGTAGTTATTGATTATTCAAGGGATGCATCCTTTCATGGATGGTCACCTTATGTTCTCTATATATGGAACACTAATTATTGTAATAAAATATCGAATATATCTCATATCTCATATGAAGAAAAACCAACATGGTATCAGAGCGGGACTGGGCTTGACTCCCTCGCGGAAGGGCCCAAGAAAATGATTTTTCTACTTCAGATAAACTCTAAGACATTGTTGTGATTAATGGATATTTCGAAGAGGGGTCATGGATGTTTTCCAATGAGACACTCAAATGTTTTGGACGTGACACTTAGCACATGCTATGGATATAAAGGATGGTGTATATTGTGAGGTAGATATACACATGATAGATGGAAGTCCTCGAAATCCTAACGACAACCATATGTTAAACGCCCAATCACGTTCTCTCCACAAACCTCACAATGCTGTATAGGTGCAACTAGAACTCACCTGATGTCAAGTCAGTGTTCTATATGAGTACGAATGTGGTGTTGGGGAGTAAACACATTGAGAGCTTTAGAGCACGAGTCGTGGAGGTTGAAGTTACAGGGTGAGCATTGGAATCTGAAACCATCACCAGGTTCATTTCAACTACTACATTGGTATTTATCTGCGACATGCACATAGCTTATGTTGTGATAATTATGATTAAGTTGTCGAAGCACCTTCCACTCCATGCTCCAATTTATGGTTATTACCCAAAACAAAGAAGCGAAGCGCTTCTAAAGCGTGTCATGAACAAGTTACGAATGTTATATATAATTTTAGCTTGAAATTGCATCAGATACCTTTGCGACCTCTCAGTTCATGCACGGGCCTCGGAAACCAATGGCTACAATCAGACGAGTTGAAAGGTTTCCACCAATGCTTTGGGATGCAGTGAAAACTTGGGAGTGTTACACATGAGAAGGATGATCGCAAACTTACAAATTCAATGTGGGAAATATTCCGAGTGTTTGGATCATTATGGTAAATTCATTACCTTTGAAATCCCATCGTTAGTGTTTTACAACAGAGCTTAGTACAGAGTGGACGCTCCACTGCGGAATTTGTTGGGCGATAATTATCATAAAATCATGGACGCACGTCAAGCACAAGATATAGATGCATCTTGGGGGTCAGATATCTGGATGAGGAATTCCTCGAGAAAAGCGATCGGCCCACCTAGAAATATAGACCATAACTATATTGTTTGGTGGTAGACCAGAACTATATTGTTTGGATTTGATGGCAATAATTCTTTGCTCGTTATTATGATCGAAGAGGTATCAAATAGGTCGCACAAGTGGTGGCCATAGAGTGTTATAATGGAATCGACTATTCTAACTATTTTTGTTGTGTTGAGCCTTACTCTCTTTACATTCTGGGCAATTAAGAAATGGCGTGATTCCAGTTTACCCACATTCATCATTTTAGCTAGAATGGTGGTTCTCCTTGTCTTTATTCTCATTTAAAGTGGAGATACTTAAAATACATAGGGAACAAAAGCATGGTTGGTGTGGCAGCGGTCATTTTGGACCAAGTTTCTCCTAGAAAGAGGAAGCCAATTGGCTCATGAAGAGAGGAAGACATGGAGGGAAATACCTTCCAACATGATGTTGAGGGGAGACATTGCGATACATGTTTCTCAGATTCTAGAAGCATTATAATTTCATGACGGGATCATACCAGATAGAAGAGACAGTTCCAGTGATCATGGATACAACCATTCACAAAACAAAAGTCCTCATAATACTTTGAGGAACATGATTTTTGAGGAGGCCTTCACTGAAGTGAAGCTTGAGGTTGGAAACTTCAAGATATTTGGGTGTCCAGTATACATTCATGTACCCAAGGAGAAAAGGATCAAGCTAGACCATTCAAGCAGAAAGGGTACATTTGTGGGTTAAATGAGTCTTCGAAGGCATACCGGATCTACATCCCTGATCAGAGACAGATTGAGGTGAGTAGAGATGTTACCTTTGAGAGGAGGTATCCCTTAAGAGATATAAAGGGTCTCACATGGAGGTTTATCAAATTGATCAAATTGATCCCATTAATCATGTAGCTCTAGTTAATGTTTCCAAAGATATTGCAGTAGGTCGAAAGAGACCTACATGGGATCATTAGACTCTGCAAGAGGTAGAAGTACATGCATCTCCTTGTGGTACCTTTTGAGAGAGAAAGAGACCTTAGAGATATTCATGCTATGCCACATTTATGAGCCACATCATTCATTTTAAGCCTTCTTTTTATGAGGAGGCATCTAGTCAGCCAGTATGGAGAGATTCCATGATGGAGGAGTATCAATCCATCATAAAGAATGATGTGTGGGATATTGTTTTGAGACCTGAAGGGACGTCTGTATGACCTCCAAATGGATCTACAATATCAAACACACAGTTTATGAGAGCATCGAGAGGCATGAAATGAGATTTGTTGCTAAAGGATTCTCTCGGGTGGAGGGAATAGATTATGAGGAGACATCTCCTCCTCTTGCTCGATACACTTCTATCCAGATGATTATTTCCCCTGCAACATCCATGGGTTAGAGAGTACATCATATGGATGTAAAGAAAACCTTTCTCAATGGAGAGATTAATTGAAGAAGTATGCATCGAGCATCCATATGCTTTCGTGATACATGAGAAGGAGTCTCATGTGTGCAAGTTAAAGATGGCCTTGTATGGAATCAAGAAACCACCTTGAGCTTGGTATGAAAGGATTCATGGACACCTAATTATTTTTTGGCTTCAACAAAGTGTTTTCGATCCCAACCTGTACTACAATATTTTTAATGGTGAGTCCCTGATTCTAGTCCTCTACGTTGATAATTTATTCCTCTCCGGTACAGAGAGCCTTATTATTGAATGCAAGTATGTGTTGGCCTCTAAGTTCAAGATGAAGGACCTTGGTATGATGCACTACTTCTTGGGACTAGAGGTGTGGCATGGAACTGATGAGATCTTCCTGAGTCAGAGGAAGTACACAATTGAGATATTCAAGAAGTTTGAGATACTGAACTTGAAGCCCGTGACTACAACAATGATGATGAATATGAAGAAACTAAGTGTGTCTTCATCAGATTATGACAAAATTGATCTGACTCTGTATAGACAACTGGTTGGATAACTGATGTATCTGGTTAACACCAGACTAAATAATTGCTATGCAGTGAGTGCACTTAGCCAGTTTATAAGTTAGCTAATATAAACACACTAGATTGATGTGAAGCATGTGTTGAGATACTTTTTCCTTGTGAAGCGATGCATCTACAAAATAATTGTTGTCGCATGAAAAAATAAGATTTTTCCCCTGTGAAATGACAAATTGCATCAAAAATCATTTCTCGGCGACATTGCATTGCACAAAAAATCATTTTCATGTGATAAAAGGTTGCCTCCTTGATCCCTAGGATCTTTTAATGGCTATGGTTGAGTTTTAATTTTGCATACGTTAATTAACCATTTGAGAAAATTAGTGAAAGAATGAGGAAAGAAGAGGAATTATGAAATAATAAACAACATTTTCAGATCTGAAATGAAATAATAAACAACAAACCATAACACATAGATTGATAACGGAGTTCGACACAACTTTGCCTACGTCTCTGGGCCTTTGTCTCTGTGGGGGAGGCTTCTTTATTTCTATTCAAAAGCTCAAAAGTACATCGCTGCAGTGCCAATTGGATACAAGACTAATCTGGTCATGTTTTTCCAGATCTCTAGAACCCTGCAAAGAAAACAACACGCAAAACGGACGTCCGGAGCTTCCAGAAATGGCCCAACAACGTCTGCTCCTCAATATCTTCCCTGCATAAAAATGGCTTTGGCTTGGCTTCTCTTCAACATAACTCTGCTTTGACTGCTTTTTTCTGGCCTCAAACAGGCCTGGTTTATGTAGATTTGAAGTTGGTTGTTCATATCCAACTTCCTCCCAAAATTTGGGCTCCAAAAATGCCCAATATCTCCCAAAAATGGAGAAAATCAATTAAAAATAGGTAAAATATCTTGGAAAATCATAAAAAAACCCAAATTGTATAGTATAAAACCCACTTTTGATTAAAATCGGGCATTAGCCCCCTTCATCCGGCGCGCGCACCCTCTGGCATGGTCATATGGGCCACCATGTGGCCAGGCCCCCCTGTTCGCGCGCCCCCTATCTGCTAGCTCCCGGTCGTGGCGCGTAGGCATAAGTCCACGGGCTTAACTATATAACCCCCGTGATCTATATGTGTGGTAATGGTCCAGGGTCACATGGGACTGCCCGGAACCAAGGGATAGACCCTTATCCGCCAACACCTCCGCCGTGTTACCTCCGCTCTGTGGTCGTGTGGATGTGTATCGGACTGTGGGCTGGGGCTAAGCCTCGACCCTTTCCCCCACCGACTCAACCTTCGAACAAATTCAAATACAAAGTTTGCCACAAATGGTATAAGCACCAACAGGCGCCCGGGTGGTTAGCCTAGTCCTGCAAGTCCATTCCCCGAAGGTGAGGTCGGGGGTTCGACCCACGGTAAAACCAAACAAATTTTGAACAAAACCATGAACCAACCATAGGGTGCCATGTGGCAGCTCGTGACTGGGCCACGTGGAACCTCAACAACCAACCAAAACATGCCATGCATCAGTCGCTGATTCATCCACGTCACCTGCCACTTGTCAACCTATACATCTGCCATGTCACTGCCCTGTCATGTCAGCTGCTAACGTCATCCGTGCCACGTGTCACCCTTACAGTGGTGACACGTGTCACCCCTGGATTGGTCCAGCTATTTTCCCATACGCCAAATCAGCATGCCATGTGTCGCCTCCTGGAGCTACCACATGTCGCCTCTCGGGGTTGCCACGTCAGTTGTACAGACTGTACTAAATGTACAGTCAGCATGCCATGTGGACTGTACGGACTGTACAGTCATCCCCGTTTTTTACCTGTTTGGCTTTTTGGACAGAACACAATATCTTTCTCATACGGAGCCCGTTTGACGAAGTAAATATACCGCCGGAATCAGGAAGACGAGGCAGACGCAATGGCGCTAGTTTTATCGCATTCCGAGCACTTTCATTTTTGAGAATTTTTAAACCCTGTCAGGCTTCTGGATCCAATTTCGGATCACACCTCCCCACAAAAAGACCTTTTGGTCCCCAAAAGGTTACTGACCAGTTAACAAGCTCGGGATAGGCCACCCGGCTTGTCCTCCCTCTCTGAACTCTGTCCTGTGCACCTGTCTCATCAAGATCAATTGTAACACAATCATGACAACTGACAGTATATTGTTAGCCATTTGAACCCTATTACATCTTACTGAAGCCACTATCATCCATGTAGAAAACATTGCTAATGACAGTATCAAAAAGACGACTGCAAATGAGTTGATATACTTGAGATATTTGCATGACATGAGCTTATCTTGAAGCAACTTATGATTGATTTTCCATTCAACAATCATTTCTTGTTCTTGCTTAAGATCAATTACTTCATTTGAAA
>JASDQU010238916.1:0-16822 GCA_032191745.1 Picea mariana
ATGTGCTCCCTCTTTATTGACATCCAAGGAGGAATGTTATTGTTGATAACAAAAATAGGCCACACTGAGTAAATAGACCTAAGCTCTCCGAATGGATTAACACCGTCAACTGCCAATGAAAGCCTAACATTACGAGGTTCATCTTTGAATTCTGCCCATTCTTCCTCAATTTCCCTAAATACAGAACCATCGACAGGCATTCAAAGAACACCATCTTCACTTCTATTACGTGCATGGTAATCCATAAATTGTGCTATTCTTTCACACCCGAACAATCGCTGCAAACGTGGAATTATGGGAATATGTCAAAGAACCTTTCGAGGCACCCTTTTTGTTACTTGATCAGTTTGATATCTACTGATAAGACATTGTGGACATTCGGTTTTCAAAGCATGTTGTCCATAATATATAATATGGTCATTAGGACATGCATCTATAGTTTGATAATTCTTTCCAATGTCTTTCATAATGGCATGCAAACCTCGATATGTGTGAGGTAAAATATTTGACGATGGTAACAAAAATTCACCTAACAATCTACAACATAACAAACAACTAGTTAATGTGAGAATATTAATCGTAAAAAATGCATTCTTATTTTACACATTAATTAACACTAAAAACAAATATAAAAAAATCAACATTTATGTATAGTATGAGATGAAAAATATTACAAACCTTAGTATCTGTGTCATACAAGTGTTCGACAAATTATTCATAACCTTTAAGTTCACCAGCAACAATGTAGCGGAGAGAATATTTTCTCTTGATCCTTCATAAAGTCGTTTATTTGCCTTTTCTAATAGAGGTTCATCATAAATACCATCATTTTCCCCATCCTCATCTGGCTGCAAAAACAAATCTTGGATCATTTGATTTGTCCCATCATCTTCTTCCATGGGATCATTAACTTGATTTGTCCCATCATGTTCTTCCATGAGATCCTCATTTGCTTGGTCATGATGATGTTCCTCAGCTTGTACAACATCATTTCTACTAACACTTGGTGCAATATTCTGTGGAAAGTTAGAGGGAAACTCTAACTTATAATTACAAACAATCATGCAAAATTAGTGTATACTATAACAAACATTCAAACAATATATATACATATATATAATTTTATATAAAATTGACAAAATAAAAAAAGATAATGAATATATATCTAATTACCATGGGACGATACTCATTCGATCTTCCATCAATGTGATTTAGAAAAGATGAACCTTTTCTCTTGCATGTTGTGATGAAAGAGTACTTTTGTCGCAAGTGGTCGTCGCAAATTTTTCAATATGTAGTAGTGAATAGATATTTCCAACATCTTCATGGAAGAGATATTCATACTGCATGGCATGCTTAGAGAAATTATATTCGATAGAGATACAAAGTTTACTTCAAACTTTTGGAAATATTTGTTTGCTAGTTTTAAAACAAAATTCCTCTTTAGTACAACCTATCACCCTCAAACTGATGGGCAGGCAAAGAGAGTATACCAAGTATTAGAAGACATGTTGAGGATGCATGTAATGAATTAACCCAAGAAGTGGGAGGAATACCTACCACTAGTAGAATTTTCCTACAACAATGGCTATCAAGAGTCATTAAAAATGAGCCCTTTTGAAGCCCTCTATGGAAGGAAATGCAACATTCCAATCAACCAGAAAAACCGAGTAGACAGAGTTACAATCGGGCTAGATATACTAAAGGAAATGGAACAACAAGTGATTCAGATCAGGAAAAATATGAAGATATCCCAAGATAGACAAAAGAGCTATGCAGACCTAAAAATAAATCCTAGAGAGTTCAAAGAAGAGGATCATGTGTATCTCTGAGTTAGACCCAAGAAAATCTGTTTAAGGATGGGAGCTTGTGCCAATATGGAACCTCAGTATTGTGGACCCTTTGAAGTTTTGGATAGTGTGGGACCAATATCCTATTGGCTAGCACTCCCTCCCACAGTGAAAGCACATAATGTTTTCCATGTTGATTTATTAAATAAATATGTACATGATTCTAATCATATTATTGACTAGTCTATGATTCAGGTGGAACTTGAGGGAGAATTCCTGCCAGAACCTCAATGCATAATAGACAAGAAGGAAACCCCGCTCAAGAACAATACCATTGCACAGGTCAAGGTGCAGTTGAAACACTTTGGCCCAGATGAGGCTACATGGGAAATGGAGGATGCCATGAGACATGCATGTCCATTTTTGTTTACTTATGTACATACATAGCACATCGTCAGATAGAACATCGAGGAAGATGTTCCTTAAAGGAGGGGGATTGTAATACCCTTGTTTTCCCCAGTTTGTAATTGTAACTATTACTAGCCAAGAGACTATGGAAGACTAAATATGTGTGAATGTTTGATTTGATGAACCTTTGTATAAAAGGGTCAATGTATGAATTTTTTGTTGTTAATAGAAATTTAATATGTGTTGCACAACTGCTGAAAGAGGGAAGTTTGCCAAGATAGACCATGGATGCTATGAGATATATGGTGAGGGAAACCAAGAATGGTTGAGATGACCCTCACCAGACCAATACCTACTAGGTGTAATTTCTCAATAGTCCTTTGACCCATAAATGAGTTACCAATCGGGCTAGTAGTTGGAAGGCCATCCTCAAGAGTTAATGAGGAGAGGGGGGAGGGTACCCATTTGTAAGGCTTCCAGGCCTGACCATGAATTGAAATTCAGACCCATGCAACCTTGTTGAGGAAGGAAAGAAAGGAGATAATTCATGGAAAAAGATAGATCTGCGAGATAATAGAGGAAAGAAAACACTACCGAGAAGAGAAAAAGAAGGATACTTCAAATCTAGAGTTGAGAGGAAAAGATGAGCAGTAAGATTGTTTTGGCTAAAGGAATACATGGGCAGGATTTGGCTACAAGCTTATAAATGAGTCTAACAAGTGATTGAGGAAGTACGCGTGCATACCTCCTTTCTTGGAGTAGATAAAACCAATTTCCAATTTCCTGTGGGAGGAGGAGAGTAACCTTTGTCCTTGACTATCGTGGAGCAAAGAGAAGGAATCTCTCTCAGAGAATCATGGTATAGATTAGGGGTGGCCAATGGTAAATCCTTTAGGAGTGGTTGTGCCTATGGTTAGGAGGAAACATGCACCTCTTTCAACAGTTGCTTCGCATTTTCTAGTTCTGATAAGTATTTTCATACTCTATGTAATATACTAGATGAATTGTCTATGTTTATGATTAAGTCTTTTAATATTTGAACAATTATTAGAAATTCTCTTTGGTTTCTATAAACTGTTATATCTATATGATCTTTGATTTATCTCATTTTAGTTGTTAGAGGGTCATGGGATGTGATTCCATAGGAGAGTTGGGGTAGGATTAACTGAAACACCTAAGTCTTGTCGATCCTTTGAATTTTCCTTAGCAGGAATGTCAAGTTCATCTCTATGTGAGAAGGGAATTTCCCTTTAGACTAACCACCCATGTGACCGAGGGCTCATGCCCATGTCCTTAACCCACTTGCTGTAAAAGGTTTTGTGCCTATCCCATAAGATTTTTTCCAAGAGACCCATGTGACTAGGGTCTAGGAACCCTGAGCTAGTCCAAAAGGGGCTAGATCTTTCATCTTCAAGACTTCGGAACTTATGATTCCACAACCCTAAAATATAGCCGAAGGCCGAAGTCACAAATAGAGGATGGTCGTTGATTTGGGGATTCAATGTATATCCCTCTTATCCGTTAGATCAAAATTAGGAGGGGAAGCATTAAGTGCTTCAGAGAATTCCTACTTTGGGAGAATAGGAGTGGTCTATCACCAAAAACTCCTGAATTCCAGAGTCGCGGAGTAAATCAGGACTGTTGAAAATGGAGGGACACGAGTCCACAGATCAACAATTGTCCTAGAGTATGAGTACTTGGCGATATAGGGACGCGTGATTTTCCCCAGAGCTCTGCAATCCAGAGTAAATCTTGACCATAGATGCTAGGTACACATGGCGATATATATGGCATGGTCCGGAGGGAAAGTTGAAAGATACACACTAAACACCCGAATGTCGAATTGTTGAAATGACTTGGATCATCGATCTTCGGATCCTTTAGGATCCCTTTCATCCATTGATCTAAAGAACCACCCTCAAGTAACAAACCAATCGGGAATGTGTTGTGGAGCGACACATGGTCCCACTCATCCAATGTCAAAGGTTGTCCGTTAAAATAGGACCATTGGATGAGTGGGTATGTGGCAAGTGATCTCATAGTCTTGAGACATCGTACTTCGGAGGAACCTAGCCAAGATTCTACGAAGTGTGAAAACTGTTGAATTCGTAGACACCTAAATAAATCTCGGTCGTTGGTAGGAAGAGAATGCGTGGCGCCATATCCAAGAGTCCATATATTTGTCTCTCCAGGGGATTTGTGTCGAGATGAGTCGGTAAGATCTGAAGCTCAAAGCCATGAAGTAATGAGGACTGTGGATCTATGGATCCACGTGGATAAATTTGAACTATATGATGGGGGTTTATGTGGTTCACTGACGTCATCCTGGGTGATCTGGACCCACCACTAAGGTGCCACATGTCACCCATATTTGGTTGATTCATCGACCCCTTATGCTTATTAGAGAATGAAACGTGTCACCCCCTAATGAGGACATGTGTCACCCCCTAATGAGGACACATGTCACCCCCTAATAAGGACACATGTCATCGATCGACCCTTGTCGCGTGTCTTCTTATGGTTCGTTCCCGCCTGGACAATGTGGCTGGTGAGGTATCTGGACTCTGAGAGTTTGGATAAATTCAGGAGTTCAGAAGATTTAGGGAAGGGTGCAATATAGGAATGTTCAACGTAAATCACCAAAGGGACAAGCCCATGTGGCGAGAGTTCAAAATATTTGAGGGTAGGTTGATAAAGGAAGTTCCAACGACGACCACTAAATGTCGAAATGATGAAACATAGGATGTTCAATGTTAAATGTCGAATGTCAATCGCCGAAAGGTTAAGGCCATGTGGAGATATTTTGGGACTTCAGGGATTAGGAAAAAAGAGTGTTCCACGCTGAATGATGAAGACCCTTTTTAACTATAGGATCTCGACAGAGGACATGGACCATTGATTTCCTCTTCTATTTGACGATCTGGGAATTTGAAAACACCATTGGAACTTCCGAAGTTTGAGAGTTCTGAAGTGACAGAACATTTTCTAAATAGACTCTTAGCTCCCAGTTTTCAGCCCGAGGTCACGAGGAGGACCCCGCTAGCTGGTTTAAGCACATAGTGGAGATGTAAACTTTGGGGAAGTAGAAAAATATGGTTTTTCTTAGTAAGGGACCAAAAATGAACCAAGGAAAAGTGAAAAAATGATGCCCCATACCAAGAAAGGGTATTTAGGGGTTGGGTGCGTTACATTATATGTTCATGATGATGATCGTTATGTGATTTGGTTAAACATGCAAATTTAAATGTGGAATTTTAGTACAATGGATACTAGTTCAAAATTATATTGTGGATGTATAATAGATGTGAGGCATGTTGCAAATAAGCATACATTTCCTAATTGAATGTCAATACAAATAGGGATGATCATGTGAAATTTGTGATGTATCTGCATGGATATGAGTATTGGTGAGATAACCTACAGGTCAACAAACTATGTAATAACCAAATAATTGTAGTTCTGAGGTAACTTAGATGTCCTAGACATCAAAGAGATAGTGTATGATATAAGTTGTACTCATGATTTAATTTATGATTTCAAATATTTTTTTATATGATCTGTGGTAAGTGTGGTTTTGAAAAGAGGCAAAAATTGCCTAGAGTGTTTGTTTGATGATGTGACTCTAAGAATGATAGTTTCGCATTATGGTTTGATGTAGGGTGTTGATCATAGTTCTATGAGAAGGGGTGGAGGTATTTCCCATAGTTTATCCTCTGAAACCTAGATTTTGTGGGAGGGACATGTGAAATCACACTCCCCTAGATGTGTGATGGTGACTGCTAGTTTCCTGTTGGGGAAGCTTGGTCGAGATGTATGAAACTTATTCTTATGGGTTCTATCTGGAGTTAGGTCAATATAGTTGATGCTCTAGCTTATTCCAGCAAAGGAAAGAATGGGATGGAAGCAGGTTAGGAAGGGAGGATGCTTTGCTGTTAGTTGAGAATACTGATTGAGGATTATATGTGCCACTATTGTTTACTCACTTGGTTCCCACCATGTTTAAAACCCTCTTTTTATTCATTTTTGACATATTAAGTGTGAAAATAAGTTATTGATGAATTATTATAATTTTGTTTGTTAAGATTATTAAATGAGGCACTTTTAATTTTGTGTTGTTGTCATGCATGCCTTGGTGTGATCATACATGAACTATGCACTAGAGGCAATGGATTTTTATCATCAGTACATGCATAAGACACGTGTATTCTAGCTACGCACACATACCCTACACATGTACACTAGTATAATTAATTAATGTATTAATTATTAAACTACATTATTAGCTATTTAATTGAATGGTTTTATGACTATGTAAATTATATTGCATACAAAAATATCTAGAAGCATTAAATACATTCTTTGACTATGATTGATGGTTGGCATGATGAATTAATGAGCATGGTGGGTTGTCATGTACATTTTGGGGAAAATTGTCAAATTACATCTATTAGCTAGCATGAGAAGAAAAACTTTGCATTTTATTTATTGTTGTTTTATGCAATGCATTTGTATTTTAGTTTTATTTTAATCTTTTCTCAAAAATCTAGATAAGGGAGGTTGATGGATAATAATGAGGGTGGTTGAGGATACTTGGGGAAGGGAGTATGGAAACTCGATAAATAAGGAGAGGAAGTGGTGATGAGGAGCATGTTGAGAGGTTTGAGCATGATGAGAGATTGAATAATTCTTGGAAGATATAATTCTTGTGACAATTTTCTTAGAGAATATGTGTTTTTTTATTCTTGGAGTCCCGACCACATAGGGCCAAGAAACATAAAGGTTTCTTGGAAATAGGAAGCTCTCTAGGCTCCTAGTTGGTTGGGAGGATTCCATTGTTTCCCTCTGGGTAAGTGAGAAAAGAATTGGGAAAATAATGCTTGGAAGCACTCTCCTACTACTAGCAGGACTACATTGCAACTGATGAGTTTCAACAAACCATGGAAGAGGCATTTTTCAGTGGTATTTTGTTATAATTATGTTTTAAGTTTTAAACCTTAGAGTTAACATATTACTTAATTCATCATGTTATTTACAATTATCATTGAGAAAATGTAAAAGAGTTGTGGAAATGAAATCAATGAAATTATTTTAAAACAAAGTTCTTATTGCATATGTATTTAATGAGTGATTGATTATCTAACATCCTAGATGGTTGTTACAAAAACTAAGAGTGAAAGATAATGAAATCACGAGTAAAAAACAAGACCTCTTCAAGGAACTTCAAGATGACAATGATTTGCATTGAAGAATTTATTAGTAATTTGGTTGTTGATATTATCAATTGAGTTGAACAATTAATATGGGGAATCATTTTGTTGAAATTGCATTATTTGATAAGTTTTATTTGGATTTATGTACCTATTGTTAGTTCATGGTAACTCAATGTATGCAAGCATGTTTCCTTCTTAGGATTTAAATTTTGTGAACTTACGATTCATTGAAAATTTTGTAATATAGTTATATAGATTCCAAGAGTTAAATTTTAGGAGTCATATAAATATGTAATGTATCTATAGTTTTGTTGACCTCTTTTTTGGTCAACAATATTGGAATTGCAAAGTGTTTCGATTTCTATCGTAAATTTTATAATGTCAAAGATGAATTCATATGTGAACCTAAAACTATTATTTGGATATATCTTGAGTTAAACCTTTGTCATTCAAGTCCCTTTTCACTCTCTATTTTGACTTAAACTAAAGAGGGGGACACCACCTAACTTTATGGAAGGCATAAGGTGTGTTATGATTGGGAAATTAAAGGCATCGATTCCATGTTTCTAATAGCATCATTGTGTTGTACATTTTGTGATGGGTATGAACACAATTATCAACTTTGTGAGAACCCTCCAAAGTTCTTGTTTTTTAGAGGTTACATTTACTGGTCATTTTTGTTTTGTCTCTTTTACCACTCCTGTGAGCAAAAAAAACAAATTGAGTGATACTTAGGCTGAGATATCACCACAGTCAATTTTTTAGAATGTTAGTATTGAACCATATTCAAAATCATCCAAGCATAAGAAATAAATAACAAGAAAATGAGGGGAATGCACATGAAATATAAAAACAAGAATAAAACAAGGATGAAATTGTTAGACCATAAATACAACATTGTAGATGATTTAGTGAGAAAGTGAGCTCCCTTATTCCTCTTTAGGATGAGTTCTTTTATGCCCTTTTAGAAATTTTCTCTCTTAATGAATAGCAAAGAAGGTGTGTACAAATCTCTCAAAGGTGATAGGTTTAATACAAAAATATTTGATGTTTATGGATGTATGAATGTGATTGCGAGAAAAAGGGATTCTCTAAGCTCATGCACACATCATAACTTCACTTTGGATTCTCTTCTTTTTGTGCATTCCAATGGATTCTTTTTATAGGCCTCAAACCAAGCTTGGTAAAGATTGGTTCCCATTGGGAAAGCGAATTCCACTTGGGTGTAGCTTCCCATGTATGAGTGGACATGAAACCACCCATAGTACCAGTCTTGAGTGACAATGAGTTCAAGGCCCTTTGTTACTTTAGACATAAATTACTCTTTATGGGATTCTTTGTCATTAATGCACCAAATGTGGGTGAAACCTCACATCTATTCGATATGCATGACTTTCAAAGGGAACAATTGCATAGGCACATGCAAATTCCCAAGAATCCACACTGTTAAGTCACGTAGATAATTAAAAAACCCACTTTGCATAGTTTTCTTCTTTGTTGAATATGGTGTATTAATGCCATGAGTATGCACCTTTGTATATTGAACTAATGAACCTTTTGGTGGTCACACACACACACACACACACACACACACACATCTATGAATGAATTTTAAGTGATAATATATGCTCCCTGATGTGTGAGGTTAGGAGGAGATGTAAATCCAAAATACATCATTGTTTCTTTTTCTTTGTACATAAGTTCTTTTTTGTAGGGAGGGAAAAAGGTTTGAAGGAACAACGATCACCCATGGAGGAAGAAGGATATATCCACTCACAAACATATAATCCTACCTAAAAAATGATATTTTTTATACAAATGAGGTAGGAATTCCCCATGCTCATGCCATAAACATAAATGATTACAATAGTCAACAAAATATTGAGGGATTTTTCTTGATCATTATAAGTATGAAGACTTGGATGATCTCGTAACTAGAAAATTGATGAAGTAGAGATCTATAATTCCCTCAGGGACGTCAGTAACAACAAATAATGATTCTGCAGGAGAATTCACCATGGATATTGAAGTGAACACTTGGAGTGTGTGTTCGTACTTGAAGGGATTGATGGCTTGTCAAGCCTAGTGGTTTTTGACTAGAACTAGAAACCACAACTATCATAAAGTAAGACCCATCCTGATGTGGATATGTGCTAATGTCGAACATTAGGGGGGGAAATGGAAGCACAAAGTAATGAAAACTCTCTCTATCCCATTCGAGGCTCACCATTTTTATGGTAATGAGAACTGAGATATTGACACATTCCTAGAAAATGGTGTTGAGGTTGACAAGAATGGACTTGTGATTGCAAAGAGAAAAGATCCCCTTGAAATCAACTGAGAAATATGGTACCAAGTACTGATTTGTCAAGAGTGATGCATGGTTGATAAATATGGATGAGGTTGATGATAAATGGGACTCAATACTTCCCTTAGTTAGAGAATAAGTGATGAAAGTCAAATATTCAACTGGACAAAAAGTGATTCGAAGTCAGGGGGACAATCCGATATAGGAAAGGTATTGTCAAATTGTAATTGAGGGTGACGAGGTTGTTGAGAGTTTTTTAAGTTTTAAACCTATGAAGTAAGAAAATGCATACATATTCTAAATAAAAATAGAAATTAATCAATGGCTCATACACATAGTACACAAATATTTATGTTGGAAACCCTTAATTGGGAGAAAACCAACCTTCCTTGGTGTTGCACCTCTCAACTCTTCATTATATTAATTTCACCATTCAAAATACATTATATACAATATTTTAGGTATTCCAAAGTTACCAAAACCCTAATCCCTTAATCCAAGATTAATTTAGAAAAACAATAAAAATAGTGAAAAATGCTAAAATAACAAAAAATGCTACCCAAAAAACAATTCGGGGAACTGGCCCAAATACTTTACATAACTAGGGGGGAAATCTTGCCCCCCCTGGGATCCCCCCTTTGGAAATTCCCAAAGCACAGGCCCAATAAGAGTGACAGGTGGTGGGATCATCAAACACTATATACGCAACATTCTCCCACTTATTGTTTTATTTTCATACAGGGGTCAAATGATTCTATAGCCAACAATCCAGGGAAACAATTCCAATTGTTTCTCTACACTAGGAGAACTTCTCAATGCTCACATACTTTGTCAATGAATTTGAAATATTCTTCAATGTGTCAACCTTATCCAAAAACACCTTCTTGGCTTCAACAATGTCTCTCGAAAAGTGATACTGAACATCAATATGATTTGTCTTTGAATGATACGATCAGTTCTTTGCCAAAAATATTTCACTCTAACTGTCACAATCTAACTTTACTTCTTATTGTACCAACCCATTACCTAAAAACAATTTTTGTAACCATAATTCTTCCTTTCTTTCATGAGTGGCTGCCATGTATTCAACTTCTATAGTTGAGAGTGCCACTGCAAAATTTCTTTTTCTAATCCAATTGATTGCTCCTCCAAATTGGTTAAACACATACCCACTTGAAGATCTTTTGCGATCCAGATCTCTAGCCTGTTGTGCGTCAACAAACCCATGTATGTCCAACACTCTGTCTAATCCTAGTCTTCATTGGTAGCACAATCCATAACTAGAAGTTCGATGCAAATACCTAAAAACCCTTTTTAATGTTGTCCAATGCTCCTTCCCTAGTTTTGACATATATCTACTCAAACTCCCACTGCATGTGCAATGTCTAGTCTAGTATAGACTATTTCATACATCAAACTTCCAACTGAAATAGCATATGGAACATGGGATATGTCCTCTTCCACTTCCTGTGTCTTAGTACATTGATTTGTAGAGAACTTTACACCTACAAGAATATGAACCTTGACTAGTTTACTTTCTTGCATATTAAACCTCTACAATATCGTCTCAACATATTTTCTCTAATTCAACCAGATTTTCCTATTTGCATGATCTCTTTTAATCTCCATTCCCCGAATGAAGTTAGCAACACCAATATCCTTCATGTCAAATTTGGAGGATAATTGCGATTTCACCTCCTTGATAACATCCATGCTATTTACTACCAACAATATGTCATCAACATACAACATTTCATAAATGAAGTAATTACCAACCTACTTGGAATATACACAATGATTAACCTTTTTTATTACAAATCCCAATCCAAGGATGTATGTGTCAAAATTTTGGTAGCACATCCTAGGTGATTAATTCAAACCATATAGTGACGTATTTGGCTTACATACCAACTCTTTCTTTCCCTTCACGGCAAATACTTATGGCTGATTCATGTAGATTTCTTCTTCTATATCCCCATGTAGGAATGTTGTCTTCACATCTATCTGTTCTACTTAAAAATAAAAAGAAACAACAACATATAAAAGAAATATAATAGAAGTTAACTTGGCAACAGGTGAAAAAATTTCACCAAAGTCAATTCCCCCTACCTAGGAATAAAATTTCTCCACTCTACCTTCTGCATTCAACTTCTTAAACACCTATTTTATACCAATTGAATTTATTCCAGTTGGAAACTCAACTAGATCCTATGCCTCATTCTTATCCAATGATCCATCTCTTCAAGTGTGGCCTTCTTCCAGAGTTTACTATCCTTTGAATTCACTTCTTCCCCGACAGTTTTGGGATCACCATCAGTAATAGATAAATCAAAATTATCATGAAAATTAGGAGGACTATACCTTTCTGGTTGCCTTCTTTCCATCATTGATCTCCTAAATACTAGAGTATGAGGTTTTTCTTCTTCTAATTCATGTTCCTTCATTGATTCAGATTTTGCATCATCCAATTTGAACTATATTTTCTCAGGTTCTTCTTTCCTCGGTAGGAATTCCTATTAGCGAATATATTTAACCTCTCTAAAAACAACATCTTGATTGTAAATAGTCTTTGTAGTTTATGGGTTCAAAATATTATAACCTTTCATACCATCATTATAACCAATAAAGATACACTTTTCAACTTTATTATCCAGATTACTCCTATTTTCCTTTAGAACATGTACATAAGGATCACAACCAAATACTCTAATATGTTCAAGAGAGGGTTTCTTACCATTCCATACCTCATGCAGAGTTTTTTCCACCAACACTGATGAGGGATATCCATTTACTAGGTAACATGCAATACCCACTGCCTCTACCTGGAATTCCTATACTAACCTGACACCACTAAGAATGCTCCTTGCAATTTTCATCAACATCCTATTCATCCTTTTTGAAACCCTATTCTATTGAAAGGTGTATGGAGTAGTCTTGTACCTTGCTATAACACATTTCTTATAGAAATATTCAAATTCATTCTCACAAAATCTTCCACCATTATATGTCCTCAACACCTTTATTTTCTTCTCTGTCTTATTTTCTACTAGAGCATTACACTTTAAATTTATCAAATACCTTATATTTCTTACTAAGAAAATAAATCCATGTGTTCCTTGAAAAATCATCTATGAATGAAACATAATACACAAATTTACCTAGTGATGGAACATGTATAAGTCCAAACACATCACTGTGTATTAACTCTAAGATCCCCTTTTCTCTTGTAACACCAGATGGGAATCTTACTTGATTATGTTGACCATATATGCAATGTTCATAGAAATCAAAATCTTGGGTGCAATTAGACATACCTTCAACCATACCTTTATCGTGTAGTGTTCAAAGGTCCTTTTCTCCAATTTTTCCTAGTCTTTGTGATCTAGGTGGATATCGATGGCCACCCACCTATTCCAACTGTCTCAAAAAAATCCTCTGGCAATTTACTATTTTTAGCAATTTTTCAGTTCCTAAACTTCTGGGGCCATTTTCGGGGCCTAAATGAAGTTTACTAATCTCGATTATTTTGAGCACGACATGAGAGAGAAGATATAACACATAAATATACAAATATATTGCAAGAGATCCAATAATATAATAGATATATGTTAGAAATATAACCATAAAGACATATATACAACAATACATAATTTCTATTAATGAGTGAAATGTACAAAACTGTAGAAATATAGAGTGAAATACTCACTAGAATGGTGGAAGAGTATCTCTAAGAAGAGATGTGATGGCTATTCACATTCACAATAAGATGATTGTTACAATTAGGCTCCAAATATTTTTTTAACATAAATAAAATCCAAAACCCTAACCCTAAAAGATGAAATCCAACAATTTTGTAGACCCTGTTTTGGGTAGTTTGGTGTATCAACTTCCCAGGGGTGTAACTTTGGCATACGATCTCCATTTAGGGTGCAAAATAGCTCATTGGAAAGGTATCATCGAGGAGATTCATTTTGGGGGATAAATAAGAGCCTTAGACTATAATTGAGGTGCTTGATCCTGAAAAATATTCATTTAGGCCCTCAAAATGGCCCCGAAAGTTTAGGAACCGAAAAGATGCTAAAAATAGTACATTTCCAGAGGATTGTTTTGAGCCAGTTGGAAAGGTGGGTGGCCACCGATATCCACATTGATAAATTATGTGATTTTTCCCTATTGGATGTATGCGTTTTTCTGTTGGGCCAACCATATATATGAAAGCATCATGCTATTTATGAGTCTTGACCCCGTAATGTCATTGTTACTCTAGGCCCTTCAAGGATGAGGTATTATGTGATGTTTCCCCATTGGATTTCTGTTATGTTCTATTGGGACAACCATATATGTGGAACCACCATGCTATTTATGAGTCTCTACCTCATAGTGTCATTGCTACTCTAGGGGGTCCTCTCTACAGGATACCAGAGGTCGTTCCAACTACTTCCCACCTAAATAGTATCGCAAGGTAGTATCTCATACTACAAAATTCAAATTCTTCACAGTTTATTCAAAAGGTGAACAAAAGAACACTGCAACCACTGTAGCATTAGTCCAAGCACCTTCTGTCCAATGTAAGTAGGTCGAAAAGATTGAAGAAAAGTACAAGGATTCCTTCTACACACAATCATCTCATGTAGCTAGAATGGTTAAAAAGGTCCAACCCTTCCAACCACAACTTCGTGACAACCTTCAACAAACTAAGCAACACAACTTCTCCAACAAGGCAAACAACTCATCAAGATGTAGATTCAACAAACATTTTTCCCTCTCCCCCAGACACTCAACGCAATGGAGACCATTTATTCCTAAGGAGGGAGGATTGATCTAGGTGGATATCGGTGTCCACCCACCTATTCTAATTGGCTCAAAAAAGTCATCTGGAATTTTTGTTTTTAGCATTTTTTCCGTTCCTAAACTTCCAAGGCCATTTTGAGGGCCTAAATGAAGTTTTTTCGGAATCAATCACCTCAATAATAACTAAAGGATTTCGATTGATCCCCCAAAATGAATCTCCTCGAGAATACCTTTCCAACAAGCTATCATGTGCCCCAAACATAGATCACATGCCAAAGTTACACCCCCGGGAAGTTGATACACAAAACTACCCAAAACCGGGTCCAAAATATTGTTGGCCTTTCATCTTCCGGGGTTAGGGTTTGGATTTTATTTATGTTAAAAATTCCTTTGGAACCTCATTATAAAAAATATCTTCTTGCGAATATGATTACCCATCACATCTCTCCTCAGAGATAAGCTGCCACCATTCTAGCGAGTCTTTGACTTTTTATTTCTACAGTTTTGTACATTTCGCTCATTAATAGAATTGTGTATTACTGTATCTCTGTGTTTATGGTTATATCTCTGATATATATCTATTATATTATTGTATCTCTTGCAATATCTCTATATATTTCTTTTTTATATCTCCGCTCTCATTTTGTCCTCAAAATAATCCGAATCACTTTAATGTCGCAACATGTTATTCTTTCTAGGGATATGGATCATGTATTATTTATTTCTATGCTCAGGGAAAATAGAACTGTTACACCCATTAGTATACGTTCTTCCCAATAACTTGTAAAAATTTACACACCAAAATCTCCTCATCAACACCATTTCTCCCCATACCATATTGCAAGTTCCCTTACCCAATAAAGTATCCACACCTACATCATACAACTTACTTACAGATATTAGGCTCTTGGATATATATGGAATGTGTAGAACTCTAGGGAGAGTTCTTATCCTTCCATATTTCAGCACCAACTTAACTCTTCTACGTCCCATGATTATGGTTGTCGAGTCATCTCCTAGGAAGACATCGCTACCATCATACTTTTCATATTCATAGAACCACTCCCTGTGAGGAGTCATATGAAAGGACAAACATGATTCGATCAATGATACATCACGATATACATGTGTACCTGTAGATGCCAGGTAAACATCAACTCCTTCTTCTGTGGAATATGCATCAACAAATCCTTTTGATTTATCAACATTCATAGACTTGCAATCTTTCTTATAATGCCCGACTTTACCACATTTCCAACATTTCCTCAAATAGTTTTTTGGGGATTTAGATATAAATTTATATTTACATCTCCCCTCCCCCCTGAATACTTATTTTTAATCCTATCTTGGGGATGACCTCTTACAGATAAAGCATTTGTGCTATGACTATCCATGCTATTCCACCTCATCTCTTCTGATACCAAGGATGCAACTACTTCCTCATACTTCAATGTATATTGAGTTGTACCACCAATTGCTACAACCATATTATCCCAGGAGTCTGGAAAAGAACATAACAAAGTAATACACTCATCTTCTTATGAAATCGTAATATTAACAAAGACAAGTTGACTAACCATAGTATTAAAGGAATTTAGATGCTCTATCACAAAATCTCCATCTTCCATACTAAGATGATACAAATTGTTTTGAAGAAACAACTTTTTTTCTAGGGACTTTGACTAATACGAATTCCCCAACTTTTCCCATAGTTCCTTGGATGTATATTCTACTGACACATTCAATAACACCAAATCTTCTAGGAAGAGTTGAATCATACTCCTTTCTCTTCTATGCAGCTTCTCCCAATATTCTTTTGACATACCAATAGATTGATTACTAGTAGTTTGTGTACCAATATATTGTGTACCAGTAGGTTGTGTACTAGGATCTACAACGATCCATCATTGTTTTTCTACAATAAGGTCCTCCATATTGAGCTTCCATATCTCAAGGTTTTGACCGTTAAACTTCTCAATCTTGATTCTAGAACCGATCACCATTTAATTTCAATGCACAAATAACCACTGAAAAGCTCCCAGTGAACCCAGGTTAATCATAGACCCAAGATAAACTTGATCTATCAAGACCAAGCCAAAACCTTAGAAAAAAAGGAGTCCCCCTGAAGAAAAAAATGATCTCCGATACCACATGTAAGTTTTAAACATGTGAAGTAAATCAATGCATATAGATTATTTTTTTTTTTTTTTATGCTGGCGGAATCGGCAACTGGGCCGGTCTCGTACTCGCGTGACACGGGGTCGATTCCGACCGCTACCACTATAACCTCCAGGTGCCATACGTATGCCCCTTCC
>JASDQU010238919.1:0-11122 GCA_032191745.1 Picea mariana
TGCGGAAGTAACCTTGTACCTACACTACTAGACACTTGACTTTGTAATGGGTTTTTATAAAGTTGTGATAAAGTGGTTCTTTTATTAAAGTGTACCTTCTAATATTAAAGTGACTTTATTTCATAAAGTGCACTTATGTTATAAAGTGAAAATGTACTTTAATATTTTAAAGTGGTTTATTTTGGAGGGAATGAATCATGACCCTTGATCTTGTAAAGGCAAGATTAGATCTTGGCCATTGGATCTAGGATTGGAGAAGGTGAAGGGTCACTTTCAGATTATAAGAGAATGCATTGGGTAGTGTGCAAGATAACAATGAGAAGAGTTTGAGAGAGATTTTCTGAGAGAGGAAAGAGAGCACATTTCCCAAGAGAGAAATTTATGTTTTGTGAGTACTGTAATTGACTGTTGTGTTGGAGGCCGTAATGTACAGATCCATACAGTCCGTACAGTCTGTACAGCAAGGGAAAGAGGGCACGGAAATCGAGGAAAGATTGGCACGGTTTTCGAGGCTGTTTTGGAGGATTTTTCTTGCTGCAGCAGGGTTGTACAAAGCTGGCTGTACAGCAGGTTGGCACTGTTTTCGAGGTGCTGTTTTTCTGGGTGGGGCATACAGCAGTACGGACTTGGCACGCTTTTCAAAGCAGAAATTTGGAGGGACAATTTGGGTGTTGTAAGTGGTTTTTTCTCTTGGCTGTAAATGTATTGCTGCTGCTGATATACTTTCCTGAAGCTAATAAAATCTCTCTCTCTCTTTGGGTTTCCCCACATTGGGGTTTTTCCTGGCATTGCCTAATTTCTGAGTTTTTCTGAGTTGAATGGTTGTTGTTCATTGTGTTTATTCCGCTGCAAAATTGCTTAGCAATGTGTATTTCTGCTTATGGTAATTTCTAAATGTGGGTTTAGACATTTCAGAGTTCATACAAGACAATTATCTCTAGGTTGCTAAGTGTATGACAGAATATTTTATATGTTGATTTTGTCATTTATATTTCTACATTTAGTAAGGAAATAAAATCACTCAATTACTAAAATAAACAATATTAATATCATAGTTCTAATGAATTAATTCAACTATAAACCATTCAAGATTATATTAGGAATCAAAAGCCATCTCACCAAGAATGACATGATAACCTTGAACAGAAAGAGACTCGGCAGTGCTTCTCCCCAAACCTGTTGTTGCCTACAAGAAGAAATATATTACGTCATCAAACAGTAACTACATTAATATTGATGAGAAAATAATTTCAATGCTAATTAAGGAACAACTCAAAGAAACAAAATATTGTCAAATTAAGAAATGACATTAAAAATTTCAAATTGTAGAGAAGATTGGAAAGGATGCAAGACTGCATCCATTCAATTGAAATTGATCACCTATGTTGTGAAGCTTAAGGTTTTCAAGGCTTTATATTGCAATCACTAGTAAGTTATCAAAAGCACTCTCGAGTCTCAACACTATTGTGGAATGTCAAGGATTTGGCAAGTTAGTATAGAAATTTCAAAAAGAAACCATTTTTTATCGCAACATTCAACGTGTGAAATACCTAGCCAATGCACATTTGTCAATTTATTGAAACTTTTTCAATTCACTGTTAACAAATATCCATAGAGCTTATAGTAATTGATTGTTTCTTTGTCAATTGCGTCTAGCCCGGTTGGTTGAGAGGAGTGTTATCCTCCCCAACTAGGTTCAATTCCTGCAAGTGACATGTTGAGTTCTTAACAAGTATGTTGTTGTAACGGCTCTGAGCCATATGTTGACTTGGCTTTATGCCCTAAAGAATCTAGGGTTTACCCTAGGTACCATCCTCAAAATGAGGGGAAGTAACCGAGGGTTTTCCCCGAGTTATGTTATCGAAAAAAAAATGATCACTTCTTTAAGGAAAATCTCATTAGTTTGTGTTAAGGAATTTTTCTCCACACCTAGCATAGAAACACAATAGACCTAATGCATTATAGTTTTAGCATATGCCTATACATTCACTAAATGCATGTGATGATGAAGTATAATACTTTCTATGCAATGGGCGAATACTTTGCTTATTAGGAATGTTATATGGCCAACTTAGACCTCCCACAAAGTCCCACAGATAGTTAGAACCACATGGTCTTAGCACTTGATGAGGGTGTTACCCCTCATTTTGCATGAGGCCTATACTAGTGAATTTTTTCACTACCCTTGTGATTTTCATCACAAAGAGCTTTGGATGGTTAGGGTGTTCACTTGGTTCGATAGACTGTTGATGACATGGATGATGGTGTGCTAGAGGTTTTGATGATGTATTGCGTTGTATGCTTGCATATCATAGAGAGAGAAATACACTTGATCATGTGATGTTCTATTGTCCACTCCTTGCTAGATGATTGGACATGAAGATGTATGGATCCCTTGGTGGAATACCCTAGCACTCTTGGGCTAACTAGACATGGTATTGGCATCTCCATTTGGTTGATGTAACAAGTAAACCTGTTTATTAAATGTAGACAGAGATATTCTGAATTGGTGAGATAATGATTAATAAAATGAATAATAGATGATGAGACAACCACCCTCGTGACGGTTTACTTATAGCATTGACTGGTCACGAGATGAAGAGGTACATGCCTCTTGATCTTTCATTTATTTAATTAAGTTATTATTATTATTAAGTATTTATATTTATTTTATGCTTTTATGTTCGTAACATTGCCATCCCCTTAAGATTTGCTTTGTCCTCAAAGCAAAGGTAGTGATGGGTATTGTTGAAGAAAATGTTCTGACTCCCATGATAAATCTTCTTCTGGAAGGTTTTTCCATTTGATGAGATATTCCTTAATGGTTCTAGAATGTAACACCTTTTCCTTAGTGGCAAGGATACCTTCTGGTTCTAAAATAATTCTCTCTTCGTCATCGAATTCAGGGATCTCTGTTTGAACTGGTTGAGCTTGCCCAAGCACATTCTTGAGACATGAGACGTGGAAGACGTTCTGGATGCGGCAATTGTCTGGCAATTCCAATCCATAAGCTACTTCGCTAATTTTTTTGTTAATTCGAAAGGGTCCATAGAATTTTGGAGCCAATTTGTTCTTCCCTTGTTGCTTAAGGAATAATTGTTTGTAGGGTTGGAGTCTTACAAACACCCAATCACCTTCTTCAAACTCTCTTTCTAATCTATGTTTATCTGCTAGTTGTTTCATTCGATTACGAACTATTTCTAGGTTTTCTTTTAATATTTTGATGATTTTTTGCTCTTCCTCTAGTTGATTCTTTACTGCTTGGACCTTAGTATCAATCAGTGCAAATTCTTTCCATTTGGGCTACTCATAACCATATAAGGCTTGGAAAGGTGTCATTTTTGGAGAAGTGTGATATGTAGAATTATACCACCATTCGGGTAGGTAACCATTGAGACCACTTATTTTGCTTATCTGTCACAAAGCACCATAGGTAAGTTTCTAAGCATTTATTTACAATTTTTGTCTGACCATCTGTTTGTGGGTGGTAGGCGGAACTCATATTAAGGGATATTCCTATTTGTTTGCAAAAATCTTTCCAGAAATTTCCTTTAAATTTTGCATCCCTATCACTGACAATAACCTTCGGAAACTCATGCAACTTATAAATGTTTTTGCCAAAGACATCTGCAATTTGTTTTGTTGAGTCAGTTTTCCTTACTGCCATGAAATGCACATATTTGGTTAATCTGTCAACCACAACAAAAATTTTATCCTTCCCGTCAGACATGGGTAACCCTTCAATGAAATCCATCGAGATCTCTTCCCATTTTTGGTCAGGAATGTGTAGAGGATGAAGTAATCCTAGAGTCATAACATTTTCATTTCTATTTCTTTGACATATGTTACATTCGACAGCATTTTTTTTWAAATCCTTGTTCATTCCCTTCCAACAGATTGATTGTCGTGCRTTAYAGTAACTTTTAAAGAAGCCTACATGTCCTAATGTTGGGGAGTTGTGTGACTTCTTTAAGACTTTCATTTTAAATTTTGACGRCRGAATTAGATAGATTATGTCCTTATACCATAAAATGTCATTTTTCCATTCAAATTTGGGGTTTTTGTCTAGATTGTTGACTATTGAATTAGATTCAAGATTTTTGGCATATTCAACTCGGATWTCATCTAACCAATCAGGAATTACTACTRTTGTTGCATATTCCCTTACTTYCTCATCTTTTCGTGATAGTGCATCARCAGCTACATTGTCCTTCCCCTTTTTGTGTATTATTTCCATATGAAAGGTGGAAAGTTTTTCCATCCATTTTTGTTGTTTGGTGGACAACGTTTTTTGTCATAGTAGATATTGAAGACTATTGTSATCAATTCGTATCGAGAATTTGCTTCCTAAGAGATATTGTCGCCACTTAGCTAACACATGCATAATGGCTAGCATCTCCTTATCATAGGTAGACTTTAACCMTTCCCTTTTGTTGAACTTTCGACTTTCAAAAGCTATTGGGTGGCCATCTTGCATTAACACATTGCTCCTATTCCAAATCCCGATGCATCGCATTCTACTACAAAGGGTTTTGTAAAATTAGGTGTTGCTAATACAAGTGCAGATGACATAACCCTTTTTAATGTTTCAAAACATTCTTCTATGTTGTTATCCCATTTGAAGGAATTTGACTTTAATAGGTTTGGCAGTGGTGTTGTCAAATGAGCATATTTCTTGATAAATCTTCGATAATAACTTGTTAATCCGAGGAATCCCCTTAGTTTTGATATGTTGATTGGTTTTGGCCATTCCGTGATTACTTTGATTTATTGGGGTCCACCTTGACTCCTTGGAATATAATATGACCAAGGTATTCTACTTCCTTTTTACAAAACGAGCACTTTGATATTTTTGCATAAAACTGATTTTTTTCTAAGAGAGAAAGTACCTATTCTAAATGCTTCATATGTTCCTTCCAAGTCTTACTGTAAATAAGAATATCATCAAAAAAGACTAGTACGAACTTTCTTAAGTAGGGACGAAGGAGTTGATTCATAGTTGCTTGGAAAGTAGCAGGCATTCGTTAACCCAAATGGCATCACTTTGAACTCATAGTGACCTTAGTGTGTTTGAAAAGCAGTTTTTGGCACATCCTCTAATCTTACTCGAATCTCGTAGTACCCCGACCTTAGATCCAATTTTGAAAAGTATTTTGCTCCATGGAATTCGTCCAACAACTCATCTATGAAGGGTATAGGAAATTTGTTTTGTATAGTTTTTTTGTTTAACCTTCGATAGTCTATACATACTCTGAAAGATCTGTCCTTTCTCCGAACCAAGATTACTGGGGTTGCATATGGGCTCCTGCTTGTTGTAATAACCCCACATTTTAATAGGTCTTGAAGTAGCCTCTCTATCTTTGTTTTATGGTGGTGAGAATATCGGTAGGGTTTGATATTAATTGGTGTTGAATCTAGTTTAACCTCGATTATATGCTCTATCTTTCTTTCAGGTGGCATCTTCATAGGTAAGTCTTGGAATACCTTGTCGTATTTTTGGATTAATTCTCGAATCTCTGGGTGTTGAGACTAGATCACTTGTGTTGTTAATATCTCCATCTGATGACATTGTGCCACATAAGTTGGTGCTCCTTTTCAAATTAGTTTCTCCATTTGTCGTGAGGATATAATTTGGGTGGGAGGTGGCTAGAATCTGTATAATTTATACCTTCTTCCTTCCCATTTGAATTTTATAAATAGTTTCTGGTGATTTGCAGAATAGGTCCCAAACATTTGTAACCATTGAATTCCCAGGACGACGTCTACTCCACCCAAGGGTATTGTGTATAACCCAGATTCCAATTTGTAATCTTCTATCTGAAGCTTGACCTTGTGGCACTTTCCCACTCCATCAATTTTTTTTCCATCTACCACCCTTACTCTTGTATTTGCGGCTGGATATACGAATAGGTTTAATCTCTTTGCAACATTTATATCTATAAAATTATGGGTGCTCCCTGTATCTACTAGAATGGTGACATTCTCCTTTTTTACGTGCCCTTTTAGTTTTAATGTTTGCGGTTGTGCTATTCCTGTTATTGCAGCCAGGAATATCTTGGGCATGGCCTCTTATGGTTCTATATTGGGGGCATCACCTTCCTCTTTACTTTCATTATCTGAGTCACTGTCAAATGTGTCTGATTCCTTCTCTGCTTCACAAGTATATAGTTTTTTACTGTTGCATTTATACCCTGGTGACCATTTGTCTACACAATATCTACATTTGTTTATCCATTTCTTATCTTGGTCATCTTCCCTTAAAGGGGGTGGTACATACTTGTCAAACTTATATGTAGAGTATTTTGATTTTTCATTTAAATATCTATTTGATCTTTCTAGACCTGTGAATGATGACTTATTGAATTTGTTTTTTTGTTCAATTAATTTTGCCGCATGTCGAGCATCTTCAACAGATTTTGGATTCCATAGTTTAAGTTCGCTATAGATGTAATCTTTCAACCCACATACATTTTTAGCAGTTGTTCATCTATGAATCCACTTTGCCTTGTTGCTAGCACTTCCCATTCGTGTGTGTAGTCGTTCACGCTTCCCTTTTGTTTGAGATGCATGAATTTGTTATATAAGTCATCATCTTCTTCGTCATGGAACCTTTTTAATAACGCAGTTGTGACGCTGTGCCAATGGAATGAACGAGCATCACATTTCCTGGACCACCATAGAAACAAATCGTAAGCTTCTCCTTCCAAGTTGTTGGAGGTTGTCACTACTTTTTCTCGTTCACTTAGCAGGGGGTTTGATTCAAAGATGCCCTCCATTTTATTGACCCAAACAATAGCTCCTCTATGGTCCCTGCCATCATATTTCGGTAACTCCTTTTTAAATTTCTAGTCTGGAAATTTGTGCGTATTTCTTGAAAATTTTATCTCTGGTATTTCCTAGTGTCCTTGATCCTCTAAATTTTGCGATCTTGGACTTTGTGGTGGTCTTTGATAGGCTAAAGGCTCTGCGCATTATGCGTCCATTCCTTCGATTAATTGATCAATTCTCGTGATCTGTTCATTAAGCATCCTTGTACTCTCGTCCTTGTTGTTACCCCTCATTCTTAAATAACTATTCCATCACTCCTCTGACATGTTTATTAACGTGTCAATTCTGTCCTCTTTTTGCAATAATTTATCGATTTTTTCTAATAGTGTTTTTTGTACTTCACTGAACTCCTCCCGACTCTTCTTGACCTTACCGAGACGATATTTAATGCTATTGACTTCGCTTTATATATATATATATATATATATATATATATTAAAAGAAATAACTTTATATACATAATATATAAAGTAAAAAAATTATATATATATATATATATATATATATAATTTTTTTACTTTATATATTATGTATATAAAGTTATTTCTTTTAATTAAATTATAAGTTGCCTTTTTGGTCAACTTTTTAATTAAAAAAAATTAAAAGTGATTTATAGAGGTGTGACTTTATAAAAAGTCATGAATGAATTTAAAAAAACGATTGTGAAAGGAAGGGTGTACGAGATGTACGGATTGAGGGAGAGGGAGACACGGGTGTACTGATTGAGGGAGAGGGAGACTCGGTGTATGGATCGAAGGAGACCGCGGAAGTTACAACGGACAAACAGGCAGATGAGACAGGGGGCAGGGACAGGTAGAGGAACAAGCAGTCGCACAGCGCTGGGAGTTGTCGGGTCGTACAGTGCTGGGACAGGCGAAAATACGGCAGAATTTTGCGGGCAGACAGTATGGTACAGATACGGCGGATAGGTATGGGTGGTGGAATTGATCAGCGGCTGATACGGTNAGGCAGATGAGACAGGGGGCAGGGACAGGTAGAGGAACAAGCAGTCGCACAACGCTGGGAGTTGTCGGGTCGTACAGTGCTGGGACAGGCGAAAATACGGCAGAATTTTGCGGGCAGACAGTATGGTACAGATACGGCGGATAGGTATGGGTGGTGGAATTGATTAGCGGCTGATACAGTTGATTAGTACGGACGGGCAGCAAAAGTTGTACGGTTGTACGGTTTGCAGTGTGGTGGTTTTTAACCACAAAGCCAAGGATTTGACTCTGATACCACTGTAACAAGTAAACCTATTTATTAAATGTAGACAGAGATATTCTGAATTGTTGAAATAATGATTAATAAAATGAATAATAGATGATGATACAACGACCCTCGTGACAGTTTACTTATAGCATTGACTGGTCACGAGGAGGTGAAGAGATACGTGCCTCTTGATCTTTCATTTATTTAATTAAGTTATTGTTATTATTATTCTTAAGTATTTATATTTATTTTATGCGTTTATGTTCGTAACAGTTGACTTCATCATGGCATAGAACACTTGCCATGCACTCACCTTTTTACATGTTGTTTGTCACTTGGATCGATGGATATGGACATGGTTAGGGTTCCTTTTCTCCAACGCCCTAGCTCGTATGGATGATATTCACATGTGGATGGATTACTTGTAGCATAGAGCATGGTATTACCTTGAGCGCTCCCCTTCTTGGGCCCACATTTGGAGACATATTCACGCTTATCATCACATTATGCATATTTTGATAAGGTCATCCTTCTCCTTGATGAGTTGGCATAAAGGTTCATGGCATATTTGACTTACTCTTCCTTGGATCTACCACCCGTCATGCTTTATTGGTCCACACATGCCATCTTGAGGGATTATTTGCACACGTGTTGAGGCATATTGTTGGATTAAAGGGGGGTCGTCCCTTCTTTATGGAGATGGTTGAATGTTATTGGCATTCTACATATTGAGGACTTGTGCCATGGATCCACTTGCTTGATTTGAGGATGACATCCACTTTGGAAGTTACTTTGCACATCTTCTCATACTTATTGATGGGACATCCACCTTGGGAGATGACACATGTCTCTTGAGGAGGTTCTTCACGATTTCATGCCCTATTTTGTGGAGACATCCATCTTGAAGAAGGTTTTTTGCATTTATAGTTGAAGACATCCCACATTGGAGAAGATCTAGGAGGCTCCAGAGTCCAAACCCTAAATCTAGGGTTCATTGCATATTTTGAGGGCGGCCTAGCTTCAAGAGCAGTTATCTTTTGACAAAGTGCCCAGATTTCCGCCAGATCAATGTCATTAGATGCAAAGTGGGAGCGGGATTTCCAAAATGTGGTCATAACAGAAATTCCAACGAACATTGATGCAATTATGGTGTTTTCAGAATCTGTCGCGGGAAAATTCTCGTTGCATTTTGACCACTCATTTGAGGAATGCCCCACCTTTTTTGTTGGAGTGTTTTGGTTATTTGGGGACATCATTATTGATGTATGCCCGAGGTGAAGAGCACCCTAGCTCTTGAGGCCACATGGCCCATATTTGTATGCATCTATTGGAGGTCGTCCACTCTTGGGAGCTTCTACTCATTGCTCGTTGGGACGTTTCACCTTGTAGAGCTACACATCCACCTTGGAGGAGATCTAGGATGTTTTCATTGCCTACTTTGAGGAATTGGTTGTGGACCTATCTGCTTAGAGGCATTTGGAGGATAGACATTCCACCTTTGACTCATCTCATTCCTTCTTTGATGGGGACGTCCCACTCTCTTGGGCATATGTTTGTTGGAGACTTGTACATGTGGCCTTGACCACTTCATTATTTTATGTATTGTTGATTAATTAATTGGAGGAAATATTTCTTTACTCCTCCCTAGGCTAGAACTAGGGTTTTCACATGAGAAATTATTATTTTATTGTAAAGGAAGTTGAGCTAGACTCTATATAGAGAGTAGCCCTTCCTCATTTGTACTCATGGTTGGATTTTTGAAGCTTCCCCTCCTTGGAGCTTAATCGAAATATCTTTCTTGGAGCATATTTGATGTACAAGGGTTCTTTCTTTGTTGAGTGCATAACTATTTTGGTGCTCAAATGCTTTAAGTGGTGTAGCTTCTTCTACATAATACTAGCAACTTGATCCATTTGAAGGGTAAACTCTACCACTTGGAAGGGGTCTTGCATGTGAGGTAACTCCTCCCCATTTCTCCTTTGTTAGTTTAGCAGTTGTTTGTTGATTCTTTTCTTTGTCTATCCTCTAGGAACCCTAGCAAGGTAATTAATTTCAATTAATTATAGTTGTGTTGCCTAGTTGAAGGTTCATCCTTTTGGGCCCCTTCCTTGTAGAATTCTACATTAAATTCCAGTAAGCTTAGTGTGGAGGTATTGGATCCTTTGGCCCTACTTCCATTGCTGACACATAAGAAAATAAGCCCCATTAGATATCCCCTTCACTCAATTGCCCTTGTTGGATTGACACTAATCTCTATTTCCTTCCATCACCCTTTTTTACTCTTAAAAAAAGTGTTTTATTAAAGCTACTCCCGTATCACCTTGTGCCTCATTTCTTAGCTTTAGTAATTGTACTAGGGATACCCCCCTTGAGTCGGCCTAAAGTGAAGAGGATAGGTTACTAAGGTGACAGTGGTCACTATCCTAGTAGTTCCCTCTTAAGTTGTACTTTGTGGATTAGGGATTTTATCATCATGTACAAGTTGGGAGGCACTGTTGCCAGGGATAAAGTCCATTTCCTGGAAAATTTGAAGACTATGCTTCATGATATTTTTGTGAGGGTGTTGTATTGAAGATCTCTTCCTCACATCGTGACTCCATGAAGAGACAAAGCCCTTGTTCCTTACATATCTTGAACACATTGTTGGGTGTAGAGGTGAGCACATCCATCAATCTTGAAGGCCTTTTGAAGAGGCTCATCTTGGCGACTCCACTCTTAGTATTGGTATGAGGTATGAACATTATTCATTTATAGCGCTTTATTTTCAGCTTTATATTGAAGACCTAGAAGTAGAGGAAAAAAGGAATGGCCTCCATGGTTGGCCAATTGGTATGCTCCTATTGATTTCTCAAATATCCTGAGGTTCCCGAATGAGCAACCAAATGTGGATTCAGGTTCAATTCCATTGTTTTATGGGCATGATGATTCGACCATACCACACATCTTAGCTTTCATGGAATTCGTTTCAAATATTGGCATTATTCATAAAGATGTTGTGATTAGGTTGTTTGTATGTAGCTTTGAAAGGAGCGCAAAGGAATAGTTTAAACATCTTGGTAGAGGAGAAATATCATCTTTTGCA
>JASDQU010238920.1:1895-16895 GCA_032191745.1 Picea mariana
TTCCTTATTGAATAGAAAACCAATTTTATTGTATCTTTGTTATTCTGTGTTAAGCATATTTTAATAATCTATATTCATTTCGTTCTTCTCATAAAATCTGGATCAGTGGTATCAGAGTGGTATTCTCCTTGTCATCTTAATGCATGTCCCCAACGAGTTCAGGGTACAAAGAATTGGGTCTCAAGCTTGTTTCTCTCGAGGAAAAAATCTCTCACATGCCCAAACGACCTCTCATGGTAGGAGAAAAGAAAGATGATGGGATAGGATATCCTTTGAAAATGTTTCTTGAGGAATGCCTCACGCAACAGAGGAATGAGATGATGGATAGTTTCGTGCAAATCCTTCGGCGACTACCAACAGACGACACATATTCCTCGAGCGAAGGTGCCGCCCCCTTCAAGGTACAAATAAAATTTGATATTCCTATATTTGAAGTTCAGATAGATGCAGATGTTGTAGATAAGTGGTTGAATCTACTAGAAGGGTATTTTTATGTCCATAACTTTTCAAATAGAGAAAAAAATACTTTTGCGCTCCTCAAAGTCGTTTCCCATGTCAAATATTGGTGGGAAACTTTTTGTGAGCAAAAGGAAACAGATGAACCCTCATTATTTACACTCGTGACCACTTGCGAATCCTTCAGGGATGCTATTAAGGAACAATACTACCCTGTCAGAAGTTATGATGACTTGTATACCAAATGGACCACACTGTGGCAAGAAAGAGACTAAGCAGTGCCAGATTTCACAAATATCTTCCATACCTTGCGCACCAAGATGGGTATCAAAGATTCAGAGTGACATTTGGTGCTCAAGTATCGTGGTGCTCTACATAGATACATCCAGAATGAAATGGAATTTCTGGACATATCGTCCTTGAGCACGACCTATCGATATGTCATCAAAATCAAGCAGAAGCTCAAACAAAAGACGCGACAATTTGGGCTTGGGAATCCCTTGCAGCAAAAACCCAGAAAGGGTGGCCCCAACCTACAGAACAAAGGATATAGCAAATATGGATAGTATTAGGACAACCAGTCCAAGCCGCAAGAAAAGAAGGACACCGAAAAGACAAAGAAGGATATCAGGAAGTGGTGCGAATTCCATAAGATCCCTTGGCATAACATTGTTGATTGTCGCTCAAAGCAGTCGCTGGTGGTCGAAGTGAAAGCCTCTGAATTAGATGTAGGTTATGACTCTAAGTCAAAACTAGAAAGGGGAAGATGAATCATTGACATGGAACACAATTCCACCATTGCTACCACCAAGCTCCAACCGCGTGAACCAGACAAGCCAGAAGAAGACGAGTGCCTTTTCCATTCGCAGATGTGGGTAAAAGGCACCACGTTGATAGTGGTAGCCAAAAGAACCTCATCTCAGCAGAGGTCGTCAAGCATTTGGCCCTACCGACAATGCTGCACCTGCAACCCTACACCATTGGATGGCTCCTCCAAGGAAGCAATCTCCGCGTCATCCGACAATGTCGATTGTCCTACGGTATCAAGCCCTACAAAGACGAGGTATTGTGTGATGTTGCTCATCTCGAAGTTTGTAATGTTATTTTGGGCCAACCTTATTTATGGAAATATCATGATGTATATGAGTCTAGGCCTCATAGTATTATTATTACCTTGAACATGAAATTGTATAGGATACCTGAGGAAGTCCCTTCTAGTGCTATTTCCTTGATCTCTGCCAAGCAATGTAAGAGGGTCATCTCTCATACCGAGAAATTTGTCTTCTTCATGATTCGCTCTCAGAGTAAGCGAAAGATCGTAGCCACATCCAAGGCCTCCACGACCGATCTCTTCACACAACAGAAGCAAGTGGATAATTTCATGGAAGAATACTCAGATATCTTCTCCTCTCCTATTGGGGTACCTTTTCACTGCCATGTCAATCATTCCATCGATCTGACCCCAGGCGCACCACTACCTAATGGGCCGGTCTACCGCTGCTCTCTGTTAGAAAATGAGGAGATCAAGCGGTAGATCCAAGAACTTCTCCACAAGGGGCACATCCGTCCCAGTTCATCGCCTTGTGGGAGCCCAATTGTACTGGTGCAGAAGAAAGATAGGACCTGGCGACTCTGCATTGATTACCGGGCCATGAATAAAATCACAGTCTGGAACCGGTACTCGATTCCGCGAATTGATGACCTCCTTGATCATCTCACGGGGGCCAAATACTTCAGTAAGATTGATTTGAAGTCTGGATACCATCAGGTCCCAATAGAACATACAGATGTATGGAATACCGCCTTCAAGTCAAAAGAAGGTCTTTTTGAATGGTTGGTCATGCCCCTTGGTTTGACAAATTCTCCAACAAATTTTATGAGGATGATGAACGATATCCTGCGATCTTTCACCTATACTTTTGTAGTGGTGTATCTGGATGGCATCCTCATCTACATCAAGACTTGGGTGAAACACTTGCAACATATTCAGTAGGTTCTGCACACCCTGCGGTAGCAAAACCTATATGCAAACTTGGAAAAATGATCCTTCGGCATCGACAGGGTCCATTACTTAGGCTACATCGTTGATCAACATGGTGTGCATGTGGATCTAGCCAAGATCCAAGTCATTCGTGACTGGCCAGCCCCAACCACACTCACTGAGCTTCATATCTTCTTGGGCCTCGCCAATTTCTATCGTAGGTTCATGTTGGGATTCTCTCATATCGCATGGGCCCTCAGCCAAGTAACCAGGGGTGGCGATAAGGAAAAATTTGTGTGGGGCCTGTCCAAACAACACACCTTCGATGAATTGAAGCATCGTCTATGCTCATCCCCAGTACTTTCATTACCGGACCTGCAACATCCCTTTGAGATCGAGACGGATGCTTCAAACTATGTTGCGGGCATCGTTCTCACTCAACACGGCCACCCCGTGGCGTATCATAGTGAGACACTATCAAATGTTGTCCATAAGTACCCTACTTATGACAAAGAAATGTAATCCATTGTGAAATCCTACCTCTAGTAGAGACATTACATTCTGGGGAAGGAGACAGTCATCCACACTGATCACAATCCACTACAGTTGATGCAAACCCAAGGAAAATTGCAGAATGACCGCCATGAGAAGCGGTCCACATACTTAAAATAGTTCCACGTCAACATCAAGTATAAAACAGGAAGTACCAACTGAGTTGTTGATTGCCTCAATCAACCTCTAGTCGTGGCACTCACCATGGTGTTAGACTCTTGCAGCCATGAGACCTCTGGATGGCCCCACCTCTATGAGACAGACCCTGACCTCTCCACCACCTACCAAATGTTGGGAGAAAACTCAGTGGTCGCTAATTTCCATCTTCAGGATGGATTGTTGTGTCATTTGGTCCATCTTTGTGTTCCATCAAGCGAACGCGTGAAGATGATTTAGGAATCTCACTACAGTTGGATGGCAGGACACTTTGGTGTCGAAAAGACAGTGGAAGTGATGCAGAAACATTTCTAGTGGTCGAAACTTCGATAGGATTTCGGCAAGTATATTAGGTCTTGCACCGCCTGCACTATTGCCAAACCAACCACTAAGAAACAGGGCATGTACACCCCTCTTCCTGCTCCTGACAAGTTGTGGGAATCCATCTCAATGGACTACATGTCGGGCCTCCCATCCATCAAGAGGGGAAATGACTGTGTTTTTGTAGTTATTGATCGCTTTTCCAAGATGGCGATTTTGGCTCCCTACAAGAATAACATCACTTCATAGGCCACTGCCAAGATCTTATTTGAATGCGTCTGGGTACACTTTGGGATCCCACAAACCATTGTCTTAGATCGGGAGAGTCAGTTCCTCAGCACATTCTGGTCGAGCCTCTGGTCACTGCTGGATACGAAGCTCACCAAATCCACTACCTTCCACCCCCAGACAGATGGCCAAAATGAGGTCGTCAATCGGATGATCATACATATCCTATGCATGTACAATTCCAAGCACCCCCGCACATCAGATGAGAGTCTTCTCTATGTCCAGCATAGCTACAACCGAGCCCTACATAGCTCAACTAGCCACATCCCCTTTCAGGTGGGGTTGGGATTCCAACCATTGGGCCCCATGGATGTTTCACTACCCCTGATGAACACCTCGATTGAATCATCTTCTGCTCCACCAGAAGCTAAGAAAGTCACCCGGTTCATTGAGAGGATCCATCACATCCTCCAATAGGTTCAGGATATTTTTCAGAATTCCAATGCCAAGTACAAGCAACGCCATGATCAACATCGGGTGCCGCATAAGTTTTAGGTGGATGACAAAGTTTGGTTGCACTTGCAGAAAGAACGCCTTACAGGGCCCCATCGGAAGCTTCACCCACTCCGTTATGGGCCATACACCATCACCAAGGTTGTGGGTGACAATGATTTTGTGCTCAACATTCCCCCTTTCCTTGGCTTGCACCAGGTCTTCAATGTGGCTCTCCTTCGGCCATATTTCCCACCATTATTGGACACCTTAGAGATAATAGAGCAATTGACACCAACAGAGCTCAACCCTGACTGCATGCAACATGCATCCAATGATCATATTGTGGACACACAGATCAAGGGAACCTGACAACAAAGGATCCAAATTTATCGAGTTGTCAAAGCAGGGAAACTCCTGCACCAAGGCAAGTGGTTCACCCGGGGCCAAATTTAACAAAAATTTCCTCATCTGATGGGGGAACTCAACGCAATGGAGACCATTGCTTCCTAAGTGGGGAGGATTAATCCAGATGGATGTCGGTGGTCTCCCACCTATTCCAATTGGTTCATTTTGGTAGTTTTCCAGTTTGGCATTTTTTTTTCCTAGTTTTTGGATCCCTGACTTGTGGGGTCGTTTTGAAGCCCTAAACAACGTTTTTAGGGCTCGCCACAGTCGAAAATGACTTTTGATAGATAATAGAAAAATGTGTATTCCTCGGATAGACCTTTCCAATGGGCTATCGTGCGCCTAAAATGGAGATCATATGCAAAATTTACGACCTCGGGAAGTTGATGTACTAACTTACCCAAACAGGGCCCACATGACTTTTGGTGCTTCATCTCCTAGGGTTAGGTTTTTGGATGACTAGGGTTTTTGACATTCCTGTTTATTGTAAAAAGGAATCCAAAGCCTCATTGTAATCATCTTCTTGTGAATGAGCACAACTGTCACATATCTTCTTAGAGATAAGCCGCCACCATTCCAGCAAGCTTGTTTTCCGCTGCATTTTACAGTTTCAACTTATTTCCTTATTGAATAGAAAACCAGTTTTATTGTATCTTTGTTATTCTGTGTTAAGCATATTTTAATAATATGTGTTCATTTCATTCTGCTCATAAAATCCAGATCAGATATTGCAATGAATCGATTGGTTCGAGTCCCAACTTCTTGTACCCAGATCTTATCGAGGACATGCACGAAGAAAAATAAATGAAGAGCAGACTGCTATGATGCCACTGATCCATATTTAGGAGCGGAAGAAACTGATTAACAAACTGAATACAATAAACACATAGATATGAATAACAACACATATATCCAATGAACACTATTTTCTATTGAATAAATGAAATAAGCTGAAATTGTAAAACTACAAAATTGAAACACTTGCTCAAATGGTGGTAGCTATCTTTGAGAAGAGATGTGGCTGCTATGTGCATCCATCTAAGAGGAATGATTACAATGAGGCTCTAGAGGCATTTTTAACATTACTCATGAATTCCAAAACCCTAGAAATCCAAAAACCTAACCCTAGGAGATGAAACGCCAAAAGTTATGTGGGCCCCTATGGGTAAGTTGGTACCTCAACTTCTCGGGGTTGTAACTTTTGCATACAACCTCTATTTTAGGCGCGTGATAGCCTGTTGGAAAGGTATTTTTGAGAACTATGCATTATGTCATCAAACCTTGAATCCATCTATAATTTGACTGTGGCGAGCCCAAAAAATACTATTTAGGGCCCCAAAACAACCTTGGAAGTACAAAAGATGTTCTGACATGAAAACATACAAAATAAGCTAGTTGGATTAGGTGGGATGCCACCAATATACACCCGGAATATGTGTAGAGATTCAGACAGCCCTAGAAGTGTAGAACCCATAATTACAAATAAGTACAGAAGAACATGATGAATTAAAAATTGTCAAGAGGAGCCAGTTGGAATAGGTGGGTGGCCACCAATATCCACCTGGATGAAAAGAACACCTTTCTCAATGGAGTGATTGAGGAAGAAGTATACATAGAGAAACCTCAAGGTTTTGAGGTACATTCAAGAGAAACCCATGTATATAGATTGACGAAGGCCTTGTATGGACTCAAGCAAGCTCCAAGAGCTTGGTATGCACGTATTGATAGCTACTTGACAAGACTTGGATTTTCCAAGAGTCATGTCGATCCAAATCTCTATTACAAAGTTGTGAATAATGCACCTGTGATTCTAATGTTATATGCTAATGATTTGTTCATAATAGGTGCAAAGCCTCTCATTGTTCAGTGTAAGAAGGAGCTAGCCACTGAATTTGATATGAAGGATATTGCTCTCATGCACTACTACTTGGGATTAGAGCTATGGAAAAAGCATGGTGAAGTCTTCCTAGGACAAGGGAAGTGTGTTTTAAAGATCATTCAAAAGTTTGGGATGATGGATTGCAAATCCATGGCAACTCCCATGGTAACATATTTGAGGAAGTTGAGAGACTCTAATTCTAATCCAATAGACTCGTCCCTGTACCAACAGTCGATTGGCTCCTTGATGTACTCGGTGAATACTAGGTCAAACATTTTATTTACTATGAACATGTTGAGCCAGTTCCAGGTGGAACCTAGACAACATCATTGGATATCTGCAAAACATATCTGATATATCTTCGTGGGACGATAACTTATGGTTTGAGATATGCCTCAAACATTGATGTACAAATGCATGGATTTACTGACTTAGATTGGGCAGGGAGTGCAGATGACATAAAGAGTACTTCTGGTATGTGTTTCAGTTTGGGATTTTCTATGATATCATGGGCTAGCAGAAAACATAATTTTGTTGCACTCAACACTGCAGAAGCATAGTATATTGCAGCTTGTGATTCTTGTACGAAAGTAGTGTGGCTCCGTAAGATGGTTTGTGGAATATTTGATCAGGTCTTGGATTCAACCGTGATATACTGTGATAACTAGAGATGTGTGAAGCTCTCATAGAACCTTGTGTTCCATGACATGTCGAAGCACATTGAGATCAAGTACTATTTTCTCCATGATAAATTCCAGAGGGGAGAAGTGGTTCTCCAGTATATGTCCATTGATGAGAAAACTGTAGATATTTTGACTAAGCCTTTGTCCAAGATAAAGTTTTCATACTTGAGAGACAAGTTGGGGCTCGTGGAGATTTCTCCCTTGGTTGAAAGGGAGGAGATGAATTCCTCCGTTGGGAGGGAGCTTTGATATGTGGCATCATGGACTATCAATGAGCTACATATATGTATCATGCTAGTACAACTTAGAGATGGTCATACAACTTAGACATGATGATTGCATAATGCTAGTTATGATCATGTTAGTACAACTTAGATATGATACAAATAGTTGGATTTGTTGATATAGTGGCCTCAGGAGCATCGTGCTAGTACAACTTAGAGGTGGTATACATCTTAGATATTATGTATTGACATTGTGCTAGATATGCCATGCTAGTACAGCTTAGAGATGATGATGGTGAGTCGTATCATGCTAGATATGATCATGCAAGTACAACTTAGATGTGACATACAACTTAGATATAATGTATTGATATCATGCTAGATATGTCATGCTAGTACGACTTAGATATGACCATACAACTTAGAGATGATGCAGGGGGATCATGTCATGCTATATATGGTCATGCGTGTACAACTTAGATGTGGCATACAACTTACATATGATGCATTGGCATCATGCTATATATGCCATACTAGTACGACTTAGAGATGATCATACAAATTAGATATGGCACAGTGAGGCACTAATCTACATCATGCGAGTACAACTTAGAGGTGGCATATAGCTTAGATATGATGCATTGACATCATGCTAGATATGTCATGCTAGTACAACTTAGAGATGATGTAGATGATACTCCAGTTCACGCCAGTACAACTTAGATATGATGCATTCACATCATCCTAGTACGACTTAGAGGTGATGCAGCTGATGACATTGTTGATGTAGGATGATATCGGATGATTTGATTGTTTTGGAGACGGTATGTCTCTGGACAATAGTTGTATGCTGTTGTGGTGGATGTGCTCCACCGGTAGTGATTGTGTGTCACTAGTTAGTAGTTGTATGCTACTAGGAGTGGTTTTGTACCACTCGACAATAGTTGTGTACTACTATGAATAGACACAATTGTGTTCTATTGGATGGCATTGTAGTAGAAATGTGCTACTATCTTATTTCCATGGATACCATCACTAGTGTTGGGGATGATTTCCAGGTAGATGGATAGTGATGATGGTGCTCGTGATTTGATCCATGTGATCATGAGATAACATGTGTGGCTATGATGATGCTACCAACAAAATGGTTTGTTTGTGCTCAAGACCATTACCAATAATACCTCCCTAGTTAGGAGGGAGTGTTGATGTTACAGTAGTTGCGGGAGGTATTAACCTCCACGTGTAACCTTTTATGAGACTAGAATATTCTGGGAAGCTAGAGAAACCCTAAATGGTTGGATAAGAACCATAGAAGACAAGTCGACTCAAGAGAAAATCTAATATTAAGTTATTATCCTCTGGGAAGAGAAGTTGGCCCAGTTAGGTGACTTGAAGCACAATAAATAGAGGGCACTTGAGCTCATTTGGACTCACTCACTCTCACGACTTCATAAGGACTAGTGGTGCACATGATTGGAGGAGAGTTGCAGCTGCTGCAGTGGTGACTTGGTCTTTGGCTTATGGTTTTGGTTTCTCTGCTTTGTGCACTATATTTAGAGAGAGGTACGTTATCTTGGTTGGCTATCTCTTCAAGTGTTTTCTTCCAGAATTATTCCAGTTTTCAAGGTTAAGGTGCTCAGGGGTGGCCTTGTTCCCATGGTTGGGTGACAATATAGTGATATTGTCTATGGTGAAAATGAGCACACCTATTATTTTAATAGAATTCCATGAAACCTACTACAATGTTAATTCCCCTTGGAAAACCATCTCCTAGGTCTAACTCCACATGAATCTTTTCCATTTTTGTTGAGGAACGATCCATACTTCTAGTTTTTTCATCCAAGGTGATAAAAGGTATTTCCAATGACCTTGAACTCATGATGCCATAACCCTAGGGGAAGATAGGTAGTTTGACTTGAACAATGGCTAGATTTTATCTTTCTCTTAGAGAATGAAATCTTGGCTCCCAATGGTTTAGAGAGAGGAGTGTGTTTTCCCAACACCAAATACTTTTTCCACTTTCATCTTGATCTGTCCTTGACTCGAATAAAAAAGTAATGTTTCTCCTACAAGAAGGAAAAATCTCGATGCATACCCTTGTCACTTTTTCCAAAACTTCAATATGTTATTTAAGCGACTTCTCTTTATTTTTTTGGGAAAAAATGTCCTATCATAGTTGTTTATGCATACATAAGGGTTTTTTCAATAATGCCATCAAACTCCAAAATAATTTTCATTTTTTCCTCCTTTAATTTGGCTACTCTAACTTTCTTCCTCCTATGTTCTCTAGTTCTATCTATTAATGAGGTAACAAACCTAACATCGTCTCTTTTTCTCGGTCTCTTGAAAACCATTATATAACCATGATTCACATTCTAAGATTAGACTTATGAAATACTTGATCATATTCACTAAAAATGGAATAATCATCTTTAACAATGAAAGAAACAAGGGGAGGAAGGGATATTTTTTTCTTACTAGGAGAATAGACTTGAACCAACTAATCCACAAAAGCCCCACATACACCATGAGGATAAAATGAATTTTTAATTCCAAATAAGGTATCCCTAATTTCAACAACAAAGGATTTTCCAAATTGTTTCAAGCCTTTAAATGGGGTGATCATATTCAAATCTAGGGTTTTTACTTTCTAAGACCACATAATTCCATCATTTACAGATTGTCCAAACAATTCACAATTTTCGATGAATTGGATAGTGGATGGGATGAAGAGACCATTTTCCTCCCTGATTCCTTGTTTACCTTTGATTTGGACTTTTTATTTTTAGTTTGAGTGCCTTTCTCATTGATTCTCCATGGAATCAACTCCATCACATCAAAGTGATCTTTATTGGCCCAATGTCAATGAATTGGATTTGCAACCATACATTTTCTAATTTTAAGAAGACAATCTCATGCGATTAATATCCCCCCCATGGTTTAAGCCTAACACCTCTGAGGTGTTTCAAGACTCCCCTTTTGTCAAAAATGCCTCTTGCCCTTCTTCTAAGAGGCTATGAAATCATCCTTGGGAAGATTGGATTGGTAAATATCCTTCCTACACCATGCTTGAAGCACTTTCTCTTGTGAAGGGGAGATGCAGTTTTCATACGGTGCCTCCCTCCATTGGATATAGGGGAAAGTCAACCATCTCCTCCTCTTCTTCCATTTGGCTCATCTTGCTATCAACATTTACGACAATTTTGTGTGAGTATGTGTGTGTGGGGTTTAAAAACCTTTATTAGGTGACTTTTGAAATTAAGTTATCTAAGGCCTAAGGGTACCATTAATCAAATACACTATCACTCACAAGCAAAAACAAGAATACACTATCACTCACAAGCAAAAACAAGTCTTTAAAAAACTTTTTAAGGTGACTTTTAAAATTAAGGCATTTAATGCCTAAGGGTACCATTAATCAAATACATTATCATTCACAAGCAAAACAAGTCTTAGCAACCATGACACATTAGAGGAAATTTAAAATCTAAATGACTTTCAAAAAAAAATAAAAAAATAATATTAAATAGAAAATTCAAAAACCAATATAATTTCAAGAAATTAGTAAACCATAATAATTGAGATGAAAATATACAAGTCAAACATAACTATGTATCATATTTATATTTGATAATAGTTAACATGATATAACCTCCACCTTAATTAAGATCTTAGTAAGATCTTCTTAAGATATGCTAAATATCCTTAAAATAATATACATGGAATATTTTATATTCTCACTATTTCTACTCATTTAGAAAAAAGAAAATCTCACATTTATTTTCATCATAATGGAATTCAACTTGCAATACAATTACTTTAAAATATAATAAATATTTTATATTACTAATATATTCAAAAGAAAAAAATAACATTTTAAATTAGGTTGAATTTATCTCACTGCATATAATGAACAAAGATAAACTGAATCTTAGATTTATCTCAGTGCATATTCACGCTTGGTACTTTTAGTGAATAAAAATAAATCGAAGATACATAGATTCAGGTATCTTTGATTCATATCATTGCATATTTGCTTGGTATTTTTAGTGAACATCCAATGAGATAAATGAAAGCTGTGCAAGAAAATATATTTTATTTTTTATTCTGAAAAAATGCTAATTCTAATTTTAGTTAATAAAATACATTTAAAATAAAATATATTAATATATTTCTTTTGAAGATTTCTTTCAAATTCCTATAATGTATGTATGAAATAAAGTATATCTTTACATGTGATTATAAGTTATATAAATAAATAATAATTAATATATTTTTATTATTATTATATTGTTTATATAAATAAATAATAACTAATATATTTTTATTATTATTTAATTGTTTAATAAATTTTTTATTTAATATTAAATAAGGAAATATTAGTTGTATATGTAATAAATTATAATTTATATTAAATACAATATTATACAAATTAAAAGGTTTTAGCACCATGTTATTTATTGTGTGTCCACAAGAATTTAAATATTTCATTATTATTTTTAATTCTCATTCCATAATTTACATCAATTTAGTTTAGATGGAAAGTATCATTAATGAGAAAATATAGAGTAGTCTTCATTACATAACACCTATAATGTAGTATGATTTGGCATGTACATTCTCACTATTTTATATTTTCCTTAGGAGACCAATTTGAGATCTCAAATTTTCTCTAATGTTCATGATGATATGTTTAGGAATGTTTAGGAAACATGTGTGTAATTGGAGGAAGAACTGGTAAAACTTAGTAAAAAAATTTAAGCAATCCCTTGAAAAGTGTGATTTAGAGATTGAAAACAAGTCCATCTCTATGGAAGTTGATCACTTAAAATGTGAGGTAGCAAATTGTCAAAAAAAAATGTAAACAGTAATGAATTACAACGAAAAAAACAACATTTTGACAAAAATTGCATACTTTCAACCAAGGTTTTATTAGAGAAAGACATAGAAATTGTGTCTAAAAAATCAAAGGCAAACCTTATTTATTGCAGTTAAATGATTAAGGTGAAATGAAATATCAATCTTGAAGGTTGACAAAAAGACATCTACCAATCCAATTGAATCAAGAATGCTTTCAAAATTCGAGGAAGGTACAAATAAAGAGATGTTTATAGACCCAATCAAAGTTAAAAAACCAAGCATCACTATTGATGAACAAAAGGCACAAGTATATGGAAAATTTTCAGATGCTCAATTTAAGGTGAATCATGAGTGTCTTAAAATCAAGATCAAGAAAAAACAAGTTACAAAGGCACCTTGTCATCATCTTAATCACAAGAGTTGTCACATGGATAATGAACTTACCAACATCGACATTACTATGAGCAAATCTCAACTTACATTTCAAAATTTAGAATTTCAAGATGACTTGAAGTCTGAGTCAAATATATACTTCTAATCATGACATAGAAGGGATGGTAGAGAGGGAGTGAGAGGAAGGGGGGATACATAGGTAGATAGAGAGGGGGAGTAGAGAGAGAAAGAGGGGAAGTCAATCCAATAAGTTCCATTTGAGGTTCCTATCAATAGATGGTTCTAGAAAAAATTAATTACTTTGGGGTGGATTGGTCCATTTGCAATGGGACAATTTTGTTTAAAACTTCGAAAATATCTTGTCTCATATTTTCAATTACTTTGAGAATGAAACATCTCAAGGACAACTGACATGTAACGAATATACATTACACTATGTTAATTATACTAACTAGAGCAAGGTTGCATATATTAGTATGAACATGTCTTTTAGATAATATATAAGAAATGTTCTTGATTACCAATGATTCATCTTATAACATTCTTCATATTATTTTATATATAATTTTGTCTTTATAGATTATATGAGCTTTTAATGCCTTTGCATAACTTACTACATTAAAGTTGTCAATGGGTTTAACCCAAGTGGTTGTGGGATGAAGTGTTATCCTCCCCACCCAACTTCTATTATTCTCGCAAGTGACATGATGAGCTCATAATGAGTATATATGAGCATATAATTTTGTCTTTATAGATTATATGAGCTTTTAATGCCTTTGCATAACTTACTACATTAAAGTTGTCAATGGGTTTAACCCAAGTGGTTGTGGGATGAAGTGTTATCCTCCCCACCCAACTTCTATTATTCTCGCAAGTGACATGATGAGCTCATAATGAGTATATTGTTATAACATCTGTGAGCCTTGTTGTTGACTTGGTCTTATGCCTTGAAGAATCTAGGGTTTACCCTAGGTACTCTTGGACATTTTATGGGATGGATGATATGTGTAACTTAATGTAACACTAATAAATAAAAATAAAAATTGAAGTCATTAATGTGAAAATGAAAAAACAACATAATAATAATTATAATAATAAAATAAAAGACCATTAATTATTATTAACCTCAATATTTGAAGTACCCAAATTTCTTTTTTACCCTTAGAAAATACATCCCCTAAAAACCCTCAATATTTTAGCACCCACAATTTTTCACATTCATTTATTTTTTACTCAAGGAAAATACATATACATAATAGAGAAACCTCTAGGACTTCCTTTCATTCCAAGGATGGTACCCAATGTAAAACCTCTATTTTAAGCACCCACAAATTTTCATTCATTTCTTTTTTGTCTCTCCCTTCATTTCAAAAATGGTACCCAATGTAAAACCTCAATCTTTAAACACCCACAAATTTTCACATTCATTTCCTTTTTGTCTCTCCCTTCATTCCAAAGATGGTACCCAATGTAAAACCTCAATCTTTAAACACCCATAAATTCACTCATTTATTTTTGTCTTTCTCTCCATTTTTTTTTTCATGAAGTTTTTTTTTTTTCATTACAAAGATAATACCCAGGGTAAAGTGGGCTACATAGACTATTGTATGCTAACCCTACAAAAACGTTGAGATGAAGTCCACATATAAAGATAGCAAACTTGACCCAATATCTCCTGCTTTCTATTCACAACTCTTAACCACCCTCCTGCTTTCTATTCACAACTCTTAACCACCGGAACTAACCCACCCCAGTGGAATATATATCTCTCCATATATTAAACATATATCTAATATTTTTTATTTACACTTCAAATATTCTTTTATAATAAAGTATATCTGTCTTGTATTATGTCACTGTGTTTTTATATATTATTTGTTATGCTCTATTATACGAGATGTCTTTTAGATCCCTCGTTTCTACGCTGATCTGGAAAAAGCCCAAAAACAAACAAACCAACGGGCATTGAATAGGTCATTTGATTAACTAATATTTGCAGAACTATCACTTTATAATAAAATGTCTAGCTCGCTATTGAATGTGTATACGAAAATATCATTTATATTGATTGGCTCGGTACATGACATTAATGGATCATGGGGTAGAGAAACCTCAATTATCATTATGGCTAATGCACAGAAACCATGGGTTTAGTCCCAACAGCGAAACAAGATGAGGAGAATAACTTCAAAAAGCAAATTTAGGCACACAGAAAGACCTGGCTGCTGCCATCATGAGTGTTACCATTGGAAAGAAAGATCCACATGAGTGTGTGTCTTCACCAGACTCAGACAATATGCAAATACTGAAAACTACAATCTCGCTGAAACAACCACAAAAACAGAAAATGATTTCGGTTCTCCAGAT